>ML437096.1:97788-124168 GCA_005239525.1 Nicotiana knightiana
CTAATTGATGGCCATTCAATTAACTACAACAAGAACGTAGTTGAACAATTAGAGATTAATCAACCAATCGGAACTATATTAATAACAAAATAAGTTCATCCCCCAACGGGTTCTACCAAAACCCTAGATTAAAGAAGTTAGCTAAACAAATTCATAAGAATCAAATCTAAAATAACTTGCATAATTAAACTACAAAGTAATGAAGAAAATCTGTACAATTTGATGTCTTGCCGTTCGAATCCCTTCTCTCCTCTTCGAATCTCTATAAGTTGTGTTTTTGGGGTCTATTTATAAGTTTAGGACAAACCCTAAATGTGTAGGAAACTTTTATTTCAACTGGGAAACACTTAAACTCGTCAAAACTCGAAATTGACCAGAATCAGGAGACCAGGCATTTTGGCTCTAAGGCCAGGCCTGGCTTTAAGAGGCTAACGCCAGGGCCAGCCTAGCTTTAGAAGGCAAACTCCTGGATAAGGCCAGGGTGTTCCCTCTTCGCCTCTCAAGCGTATTTTCGACGTATTTGCATCCATTTAGCTCGATTTCCATCTCCAATTCACCTACACATGAACTAAACTCCATTAAGCACATAAAAAGTGTATTTTTATCATTAACGCACATAAAATGTAAGGCATATAACATGTTAAACTATGAATTCTAGCCTCGCATCAGACCACCCAGCTTATAGTGGTGCATCTTCGAGGCATGGTCCTCGCGGTTTTAAGCCAGGCCATTCTTTATTTGGTGCCCTTCCAGCCCAGAGTACAGCTCGAGCACCATCAAGTCAGGGTTCCTCTATGCATGGTTCTCCTAGTGGCCATTCCGGTGCCAGGGGTTCTTTCCAGTCCCCGTCTCCATCCCCAGGGAGTTGTTATGAGTGTTGAGAGTTTCGGGCATATGACGAGGCAGTGTCCTCATCTTCTTGGAGGCCCATCTCAGCTAAGGAGCCAGCCTTCGAATTCAACTCCAGTTATTTCACCACCCACCCAGGCATCTAGGAGTGGTATTCAGACAGCTAGAGGCTGCCCTAGAGGGGGATCTCGAGCAGGTTGAGGTCAGTCCCATATGTATGCCTTTCCAGCCAGGCTAGATGCTATGGCCTCCGATGCAGTGATCGCAGGTATTGTCTCAGTCTGCTGCCGATATGTTTTGGCTTTATTTGACTCTGGTTCTACATATTCCTATGTTTCTTCATATTTTGCCCATTTTCTGGATATGCCCTGTGAATCTTTAGTTACATATGTTCATGTGTCGACTCCAGTGGGCGATATTGTTGTTGTGGACCGTGTGTATCGGTCATGTGTGATATCCATTGGGGGTCTAGAGACCCGATTGGACCTATTATTACTCAGCATAGTCGATTTTGATGTGATATTGGGCATGGACTGGTTATCTCCATGTCATGTCGTTCTTGCTTGTCACGCTAAGACCGTGACCTTAGCTATGCCCGGATGTCCGAGGGTTGAGTGGAGAGGTTCTTATGATTATGTGCCTAGCAGGGTGATTTCCTACCTGAAGGCTCAGCGTATGGTTGAGAAGGGGTGTTTATCGTATCTGGCTTTTGTGAGGGATGTCAGTGGGGAGACTCCCGCTATTGATTCGGTTCATGTGGTCCGAGACTTTCCGGACATTTTTCCTGCAGACCTGTCAGGCATGCCGCCTGACAGGGACATTGATTTTGGTATTGACCTGGTGCCAGGCACCCAGCCTATTTCTATTCCACCTTATCGTATGGCACCAGCAGAGCTAAAGGAATTAAAGGAGCAGCTTCAGGAACTCCTAGATAAGGCGTTCATTCGGCCTAGTGTGTCACCTTGGGGTGCATCGGTGTTGTTTGTAAAGAAGAAGGATGGTTCTATGCGTATGTGTATTGATTATCGACAAGTGAACAGAGTTACGGTGAAGAACCGGTATCCCTTGCCTCATATAGATGACGTGTTTGATCAGTTGCAGGGTGCCAGGGTATTTTCTAAGATTGACTTGCACTCCGGCTATCATCAGTTGAAGATTTGGAGGCCAGACATCCCGAAGATTGCTTTCAAGACTAGATACTGTCATTATGAGTTTCTGGTTATGTCATTTGGGATAACCAATTCCCCAGCAGCCTTTATGCACTTGATGCATAGTGTATTCCGGCCTTATCTGGATTCTTTCGTCATCGTGTTTATTGACGATATCTTGGTGTATTCCCGATCTCGGGAGGATCATGAGCAGCATTTGAGAGTTGTGCTTCAAACCTTGAGAGAAGAGATTGTATGCAAAATTTTTGAAGTGTGAGTTTTGGCTTGATTCAGTAGCATTCTTGGGGCACGTGGTGTCCAGTGAGGGTATTCAGGTTGATCCAAAAAAGGTATAGGCGGTGTAGAGTTGGCCTAGACCATCATCAGCTACTGAGATTCGGATTTTCCTTGGTTTGGCAGGGTACTATCGCCGTTTCGTCGAGGGATTTTCATCTATTGCAGCACCTATGACCAGACTGACCCAGAAGGGTGCTCAGTTCAGGTGGACTGAGGAGTGTGAGGAGAGCTTTCAGAAGCTCAAGTCAGCTTTGACTACAGCTCCGGTATTGATTTTGACTACGGGTTCAGGTTCTTATACAGTTTACTGTGATGCCTCGAGAGTTTTCCTTGGAGCGGTTTGGATGCAGGACGGTGGGGTGATTTCCTATGCGTCCAGACAGTTGAAGGTGCACGAGAAGAATTATCTAGTGCACGATCTTGAGCTAGCAGCTATTGTCCACGCCTTGAAGATTTGGCGTCATTATTTATATGGAGTGCATTGTGAGATTTTCACTGATCACTGTAGTTTGCAGCATATGCTTAAGCAGAAGGATCTGAATTTGCATCAGAGGAGGTGGTTGGAGCTTCTCAATGATTATGACCTCACTATCTTACATCATCCGCGGAAGGCCAATGTAGTGGCCGATTCCCTGAGTCACAGAGCGGAGAGTTTGGGGAGTTTAGCCTACCTTCCAATAGCAGAGCGACCTTTAGCACTTGATGTTCAGGCTTTAGCAGGTCAGTTGGTGAGATTGGATCTATCGGAGCCTCCGCGAGTATTGGCTTGTGTGGCCTCCAGGTCTTCTCTTTATGATCAGATCAGAACATGCCAGTATGATGATCCACATTTGCTCGTTCTTCAGGACAGGCTCCGTCGCGGTGATTCCAGGGATGTGGTTATTGATGATGATGGGTTCATAAGGATGCAGGGTCGGATTTGCTTGCTCAATATAGATGGACTTCGAGATTTGATTCTAGCTGAGGCCCATAGTTCGCGGTTTTCCATCCATCCAGGTGCCGCGAAGATGTATCAGGATCTGAGATAGCGTTATTGGTGGAGGCGGATGAAGAGAGATATTGTTGATTTTGTGGCTCGGTGTCTCAACTGTCAGCAGGTCAAGTATGAGCACCAGAGACCAGGTGGATTTCTTCAGAGATTTGATATTCCGGAGTGGAAGTGGGAGTGAATCACCATGGACTTCGTAGTTGAACTCCCACGGACTTCGAGGAGGTTTGATGCTATACGAGTTATTATGGATCGGCTGACCAAGTCCGCGCGCTTCATTCATGTTGGTACTACTTATTCTTCGGAGCGGATAGCTGAGATTTATATCAGGGACATTGTCCGATTGCATGGGGTTCCAGTTTCTATCATTTATGACAGAGGTACTCAATTCACATCTCAGTTTTGGAGAGTCGTATAGAGAGAGTTGGGCACTCAGGTCGAGTTGAGCACAGTGTTTCATCCTCAGACCGACGGGTAGTCGGAACGTACTATTCAGATTTTGGAGGATATGTTGCGTGCATGTGTCATTGATTTTGGGGGTTCATGGGACCAGTTTCTGCCACTCGCGGAGTTTTCTTATCATAATATTTATCAGTCGAGTATCCAGATGGCTCCGTATAAGGCTTTATATGGTAGGAGGTGCAGATCTCCGGTTGGTTAGTTTGAGCTGGGCCAGGCTAGGCTATTGGGCACAGACTTGGTTCAGGATGCGTTGGGTAAGGTGAAGTTGATTCAGGAGCGGCTTCGCATGCCGCAGTGTAGCCAGAAGTGTTATGCGGACCGGAAGGTCCGATATGTGTCTTTCATGGTTGGGGAGAAAGTGATGCTGAAGGTGTCACCCATTAAGGGTGTTATGAGGTTCGGAAAGAGGGAAAAGATGAGTCCGAGGTTCATTAGGCCTTTTGAGGTGCTTCAGAGTATCGGGGAGGTGGCATATAGACTTGCCTTGCCTCCCAGCTTATCGAGTATCCATCTGGTACTCCATCTTTCGATGCTCCGGAAGTATGTTGGTGACCCGTCTCATGTTTTGGACTTAATCATGGTTCAGCTCGAGGGTGATATGTCATATGAGGTAGCCAATGGCTATTTTGGGTCTTCAGGTCAGAAAGCTGAGATTTAAGGATATAGCTTCAGTGAAGGTTCAGTGGAGAGGACATCCGGTGGAGGATGCCACCTGGGAGACCGAGCGGGAGATGCGGTACAGATATCCTCACTTATTCGAGACTCCAGGTATGTTTTTAGATCCGTTCAAGGACGAACATTTGTTGAAGAGGGGGAGGATGTAACGACCCGGCCGGTCGTTCTGTGAGATTAGCCCTGTTTCCCCCATTTATGCTTTATCATATATTGATTAGCCTGTTTATGTTGTGTTGGATTGGATGGTTTGGGTTCGGAGTGGCCGTGGTGAGAACAGAGGCACCTAGCCTCTTAAAGTAGCCTAATAATTGAAAAGTCAAATAGAGAGTTGACTTATTGGTACAAGACCTCAGAATGCGTATTTTATGGCTCGGATAGCTTCGTTAGGTGATTTGGGACTTAGGAGTGTGTTCGGAATGAAGTTTTGATGTCCGGTGTAGAATTAGGCTTGAATTGACGAAGGTTACTTTTTGGCGATTTTCGATCGGTAGTGGAATATTGGATATAGGGGTCGGAATGGAATTCTGATAGTTGGAGCAGGTTCGTAATGTCATTATGGATATGTGTGTAAATTTTCAGGTCAATCGGATGTGTTTTGGTTGGTTTCGGCATCATTGGCGAGATTTAGAAGTTTCAAAGTTCATAGGTTTGAATATGATGTAATTTTGGTGTTTTGTGTTGTTTTTGGTGTTTCGAAGGCTCGACTAAGTTTGAATGATGCTATGGGTTGTGTTGGTATGTTTGGTTGGGTCCCCGAGGGGCTCGGGATTAATTTCGGATGGTTAGCAGGGGTTTAGACATAGGAAATTTGCAGCAAATAGTTGCTGGTGTGAATCTTCTGGTGTGGCCGCACCTGCGGAAGGGCAACCGTAGGTGCGAAGATAGCCCAGGCAGGAGGAATCTGTAGGTGTGAAGCATAGGGCGCACCTGTGAAGTCGCAGGTGCGGAAAAGGGATCGCAGGTGCGAGAAATGGACACTTAGTGGGATTTCGCAGGTGCGCACCAGGGACCGCAGGTGCGGATTAACTGGGCAAGAACAGTATAAAAAGTGCCTCCGCGAATATTTTGGCATTTCCTCCATTGTTGCATGCGGATTGAGCTGAGTTTAGAGCAAATTGAAGAAGGTATTCGAGGGTCTTCAGTCCAGTAAGTTCTCGAATTATAAAACTCATTTCTATGCTATTTTGTTCGGATTAGGCTTGTAATTTGAAGAATTAAAGTGGAAAAAGGTTGGGAAGGATGGGGAGGAAATTTGGAGATTCTTTTGGTGATTTGAGTGGGCAATTATGGTCCGATTGTGGAGTTTTTGGTATGTATAGAATTGTGGGAGGATGAGGATTCTAATGATGTAAATTTTATTGAATTTCGAGACGTCGGCCCGGGGCTCGGATTTGGCCGAATTTCGAGAATTGTGTTAAAATTTATATCTTTCGATTGGGTTTTTTTCCGTTAGCGTATATTGATGATGCTAATCTGATTTTTGCTAGATTCGGAGCATTCGGGAGCCAATTCGAGGGGCAAGCGCATAGCGGAATAGCTTTTGGGCTGTTTTGAGGTAAGTAACGATTGTAACTCTAAATCTGAGGGTATGACACCCCGCTATTTGTTATTGTGTTGATAAATGAGGTGACGCACATGCTAGGTGACGAGCGTGGGGGCGTGCACCGATAGGGATTGTGACTTGGTCCGTCCTGTAGCGACTATTAAGCCACATATTCGATTTGAACCTTACGACAACCTATCTTCCAGAAGTTTATACTTGTTTATGGGCTGTGAGCCATGTTTGGGGCCTTGTGCCGATCTGTTTAGACCCTCGGGGTATTTTTCCATGTTTGGGGTACTTTTACACTATTCTACCCCTATCATGTTAGAACAAATTGTGAACTCAGTCATGTTTCCTACTTGTTGTTATTTTCACTGTTATCACGCTGCTTCGAAAACTCTGAGAAGTATTTTGGGTTGAGTCCCATGAGTCGAGATGAACTGCCCATGTGGCTTGTGAGGGTGACTGAGTCAAGCCGAGAGCTGGGTATGTGAGTATAGTTATGGATCGGGTTGCACGCCGTAGCAGTATATATGTGTTAGGCCGAGCGCCGAGTATGTGAGGATAGTTATGGGACGGGCTGCACACCGCAGCAATATATGTGTCATATATTATATGTGGGTCGGGCTGCATGCCGCAGCAATATAGATTATATATATATATGGATCGGGTTGCACGCCGCAACAATATATGTTATATATGGATCGGGCTGCATGCCGCAGCAATATAGATTATATATATATATGGATCGGGTTGCACGCCGCAACAATATATGTTATATATGGATCGGGCTGCATGCCGCAGCAGTATACATATTGGATCGGGCTGCACGCCGCAGCAGATATAGCGTTTCGGCTGAAGGAGCCCCTCCAGGAGTCTGTACACCCCCAGTGAGCGCAGTCGACTATTATATGGATNCTGTGCCCGAGGGGCTTATATTTTATGAAAATGATGTTTTTCACTCTTCTTTACGCTGAGCCTCTAGTGAGCGCAGTCGACTATTATATGGATCGGGCTGCACGCCGTAGCAATATATGTTATACATATGGATCAGGCTTCACGCCGCAGCAGTATAAATAAATAAATATATATATATATATATATATATGAGTATGAGTGTTAAGTGAGAGCATGAGATACTGATAGTGGAGTCACGAGTGACTGAGAGACTTGCCCGAGAGGCTTTATTGTGAGTGCTATTGTGCCCGAGGGGCTTATATTTTATGAAAATGATGTTTTTCACTCTTCTTTACACTGAGCCTCTAATAATAAATGTTGGACAAAAGTTTTCATACGGGGTTTTTAAATGGAAACCAGAGTTCTATGAAATATTCGGAATTGTAGATTTCTGACTTGATTTATTTATTCCCACTGTTATTCATTATATGGATTTACATGATTTAAATTTCTCGTCACTCACTCAAGTTTTTAGTTACATTGATTACTTACTGAGTTGGCGTACTCACGTTACTCCTTGCACCTCTGTGAGCAGATCTAGGTACCATACCATCTCACTAGTTGATTTCTGGACGAGCTTGGAGTTGTTCGAGGATTGAGGTAGCTGCTCAGCATCCCCAGCTCACCTCCTATACTTCCCTCAGATTATAGTTTCTTTTGGTCTTTTGTACCTCAGACCTTTGTTGTAGCAATTCACTATGTTGTACATTGTATTTTCAGTCTTAGATCAGTTGACTCCAGGTTTTGGGGAAGTGTGTATTTGTTTTATCTCTTTTTGATATTTTTAAAATCTGCTAAATTTTGGGGGAAATTATGGGATATATTGATAATCTGAGATGGTTGGCTAGCCTAGTTCCATGATAGGCGCCATCACGGCCGGCTTAGGATTTGGGGTCGTGACACTTACCCTACCCCTTTAATTATCCAAATCCCCTAAACCCTACCTATTATCTATAAGACCGCCGCACCTAAATCCTCTCACCCTCTCTTCTTCTCCCTTTAGAAACCCTAGTTTTGCCCTCCTCAATCTTTTCTGAATCCGATCAACTCATGGATTTTTGGGATGATTTACTTTCCTTTTATGGTTTACATCACTGTTACTTACGTCACTATGGTATGACTTTGTACTTTCCCCGTTTTGGCAAGTGTCAATCCTCCGAATCAAGATAGAACAAACTCATTCTTCAAGATTCGGACAATTTTTCGTCTCTATACATTCATGGCAAGATTACATGGGTCCGATTTACCAAGATTCTTCAGCCAATCTATGATTCCGGGCAAAACTAGGGTTTGCTTGATTTTTCTCCTAAATTGATTCTAAATCAATTCTGCATGCTCTTCTTTCCTTATTTATGTTTCATTGACTTTGTTTCCTTATTTGTGTTTTTAATCTTTGCTACTATAAAAACCTTTTCCCCGGCTACCCTAAGACAGACCTTGACTACTATTATTCTCTCACTCTTACTCTTTCTATACTATTCTAAATTCTTGATTGTGGCTGACTGAAAGCCAAGGCCACCAGAATTCTCTCTATCGACCTGCTTAGTGCGAGCACTACTCGAGGCTCATTTGAAGCTCCTGTGAACTCTGACACACTAGGATTTGGGGTTTTTGGTTGTTCTCTTTGCTAGTGATATTCAAGTTACTGATGGCACTTGGACTTCTCTTCTTTTTGTTTGTGGAATCTGCAAGCTGGTGAGTACTTTGACTCTTGCAATTCTATCTTCTCTTGCTTGTGTCCAGTTCTTTGTATATCCATGTTGTTTGAATTTTTTGAACCAATACGACTTCCATATTGTGTTATTTTAATTTGCAATCCTACCTGCTTTGAAGCTATTCTGCAGTTCTGAATTTTCTAGTATAAAAGCCTGCGCAGATTCGAAACTTCAATATATGCTCATTATGTTCATATTGAATGATTTTCTCTATCATTATCCTGCTCTATTGTTTTGTGATCCGCGTCCAATCCGCACTCAATAGTGAGTGGAAACGGTCGTTGGAAGAATAGTACCTAACAAGAGTCGGGGTCGATTTTCACAAGGAGTTACAATGGGTGTTAGGAGTATACACTTGACGAGAGTGAATGGATTAACTAAATTTGCATTTCCACAAAAAGTTTTGATTTCTTATTCTTCTTTTACTCTAACAATTATAAGCTAAGAAAAGAAACTAGAAGCGAATGATTGTTTTTGGTGTTTTTATTTTCATATAGTTAAAAAGCTTAGGGATGTGACCATAACCTAGGTATTCATCTAATAGGTTAAATACGTTAATGTTTTTTTGTTGATTGGGGTGTATTATAGCTCTCAACTTTACGTTAACCATTCAATACCTCTCGGTCAAAGAGTGATTTTGCCCAATTTGGATTTCTCAAGTCCAAATGGGTGTCAAACAAAATAGTTGATATGAGCAAGTCGGGTTCTTACTATCTCTAGTTTGAACCCTTTTATTAGGCTAATCAAATGATCAATTAGCCTAATTCCTTGTTAGCCAAGTTATCCTAGACTGGGTCCCTCTTTCTCAAGTAGAGACTAAGTCAAAAAGGCATGAATCAATGTTTGCATCCATTAATTCTAAAATTGAAGCATGAACTAAGCTAAATAATCAATATTCAATCATAAACAAGCATTAAATTAAGTACCAATAAGATTTACACACTAGGGTTGGGTCACAACCCTAGTAAAAATCTAGCCACTCATAGTGGGAATTGAAGAAAATAAAGAAGAAATGCTAATTAGACCCATAATCAAAGATTAAAATGATAAATTATAATTTTTAAACACTAAAATAATCACAAGCTTCCTAAAATGGAAAATATAACGGCTACAACAGCTCAAACTTCAAAACTCGACCTAAAATGTGAAACTCGTCTATTTATAGTGGCCAAAAATTCGCTGACAAAAATTCCCCTCGGGAGGTTCTACAGTCGCACAATTCCATATGCGCTCCGCAGATTTATTCAATTGGCGGGAGCTTGGATTCTACAACCACACATTTTTGGGTTGCGACTGTGAAGCATCTTTTGCGGCCGCACAATTCTTGTGTGGTCCGCACTTCAACAAGGCCTCAGAACTTGGTCTTTTGCACACTCTCTGAACTTTGAATCTTTTGTCAGTGGAGACCATGTTCTACGGCCGCACAATTCATGTGCGTCCGCACATAAATCACTATTTTTGAACTAAAATGATACTTTGAATCATTCCTGCAATTCGCACGCTTTCATTAGTTTCGGGAATATAAATCAATACTTTCGGACTAAAACAAAAGCAAAAGGGTACTAATAAGTAGCAAAATCCCCATTTATCAACTCCCCCAAATTTAAATCTTTGTTTGTCCTCAAGCAAATAAATTAGTTCCCACCTCCTAGAGTTAAAGGTCATTTCAGTGAGTCAAAGTTGAGCCATTCACACATCAATTGGAACCAAAATTTACCCACACTACTCATGAATTATTAAAAAGGAGAGAACTCAAATATTCATGCACATATAGTTCTAATGTGACATTTGAGATTCAAGAATTGACTTTACTCATCAAGAACTCTTGTTCTATCATGTAGGTAGTGGTGGAATCCAAACTCTTTCTCCTATACTTTCCATTTTCCAAGCTCACTTAAGAAATTATCACTCAATCTTAGGTTTCATGAAAGGTTCACTCGCCTCTCACAAGAGAATGTCACAAGTACGAGTTCAAGTACCATAGGCTTGTCCCTCATGTAGATCGCCACTAATGTAAGCTCAATAGGTTTGAAATCAAGTAGGACTTCTTTCGGGTTGTAATGAAGGATTTTGTATTAGGATAGGATACCATATGGGTAAACGGTTACACCTTTCCTTGAACACTCCATACTTTCATTTCTCGACTCAAAATTGCCAATTCTAAGAGGCATTTTCTTTTTATTGGGGACTAGAGAGACTTAACATCACTCTTTCTTGTTCATTTCATTCTTTTCTCCCTTTTGGATTGCTCATGCTAGGGATCATTACCTCTTTTTGAATTCAACAACCCTCCCACTTATTCACGTTTTGCATTTTTCTTTTTGTTCTTTTCTTTCTTACCTTCTCTTTCATAGAGATATCTGTTTTTCTCTTTTTGTGCCTTGATACCTTTTTCAAATTCCTCACCTCTCCCCCAAACTTATGCTTTAAGCCACTTATTTCACAAGAGTGTTAAGGAAAGTCCGGGTGACAAGAAAGGGTCACGATAAAACGGACAAAGGCTTATAATATGGTTATCAAATGAGAAAGGTTAGAGGGTCAAAGGGGTTGACTAGGGATGACGACATTGGTTGGCTATAGAAAGCTCAAACGGACCAACGAAAGCCTACAATCACTTCTCAAGCCAAGCAAAACTTAGGATTTTGCCTTGAAACACATTCAGGGCAAGTTCTAGACCCTTCGCACCTTGGAATAGCAACAATTCATCTCACCCCTAATGCAACTAGATTGTAAAAGAGGATAGAGTTGACGGCCTGATAAGTGGGAATATTGACTACTAATTAGTGCCTTTTAGCTTTCGTTTTAGTCCAAAAGTATTTAATTATATTCCCGAAAACTGATAAAATATGCCTAATTGCAGGAGTATTGGAAAATGAGTCACTACGATGAAATCCAACTCAAGAAGGAGTGATCTGAACAAGGACGAAAATTCAGGCACAGAAGATCAAGTGCGGACTGCAGAGTTTTATCTGCGGCCGCAAAATGCGAAGGAAAATCAACAGAGTCCTAGTGAAAAGTGCGGACCGCACAATTATTATGCAGCTGCAGAATCTACGCAAGAGCCAAAGTTCATAGAGTCTCATTTCAAGCTCAACAAGAAATGCAGAACGCATAATAATCGTGCGGCCGCAAAAATCAGCTATGCGACCGCACTCAAGAAATGTGTGGCCCGCAGAAAAGCCCTGTGCGGCTGCACTCATAATTGTGCGGACCGTGGAACATGAGAGATGCGGCCGCAATCCAGAATTGTGCGGCAGCAGAGTCAACTCCTTTCAAGACTGAAGAAAAGTGCGGACCGCACATAGAATTGTGCGGACCGCACATACAATTGTGCGGCCGCAGAACCTCTGAAAAGGCATTTTTGTCCGAAAATGCCACCTTTGTATAAATAGACTACTTTCACGAAATTAGGTCAAGTTTTGAATATTGAAAGTTCTGTAGCTGTTTTTCTTTACCTCTTTAGGAAACTTTAGCGTACTTTAGTGATTTAACATTGGATTTCAATATTTTAATCTTACAATATGAGTTTTATCGTCTTTTCTTATCTGTTTTCTTCCTTACCCATTATGAGTAGCTAGATTTTTAACTAGGGTTGTGACCCAATCCTAGTGTGTAAACCTAATGGGTGTTTGATTTAGGGCTTGTTAATGGTTGGATGTTTATTATTTAGCCTTGTCTTGCTTTTAATTGTAGAATTAATGGTTGCAAACATTAGTTCATGCCTATTTGACTTGGTCTCTTCTTGAGAAAGAGAGTCTTAGTCTAGGAAAACTTGGATAAAAAAAATTTGGGAAAAACTCATGAGATTGATAGTCCCAATTAAAGGGTTGAACCTAGAGTTAGCAAAACCCGACTTGAGCATTTTACTAATTGTTTCTTTCAAAACCCATTTGGACATGAGAAAGCCAAATTGGGAAAAATAACTCTCTTATCGAGAGGTATTGAGTAGGTACTTATGTGTTGCTAGATATAATACACCCCGACTAATAAAACAAGCTTTAAAGTTTACAACCCGTTACGAAAACACCTAGGTGAAGGTCATAGCCCTAGGCCCTTTTTATATATTTGAAAAACATCCAAAAACAATATTCTCTAGTTTTATATCTTAAATTGTAATCCTTAGTGTAATTTTAGAAGTACAAAGAAAACAATATTTGTGGAAGTGCAATCTACATACTTCACATGCTCTATCCAAATATATACTACTAATCCCCTCTCAGCTCCTTGTGGATTCGATCTCGACTCCTTGTTGGGTATTATTATTGCAATCGACCGTTTCATAACCTCGAATAGAGGTGTGACATGGACGAGATCAATTTTAGTATCGTTGTCGGGGAGCTAAAAACCGATTTAGCTATATATTTGGTTGTGTGTGAATTGTCTTCTTTTCCTTCCGTACTACTAATCTTTTCGGTGAAAAATGTTTAGGTGAAACAATGGCTCTCAACAACAATGATCCTCTTGGAAACAGGGATGTGGACGTGGATGATGACCAAGTTGAGGAGGTTCCTCTTGAATCTCAAGCAAATAGACGAGGTCGGCCGCCTCAAGACAACGTTCTCGTTCCACCCCCACCTCCACCAAGAGCGGCTCCATATCGGGTGTTTCCAAATGAAGGGTATGCAAGTGCCATAGTCCCGCCCCTGCATTAGGGTGGGCAACTTTCAAATCACAAATGTAATGCTCACATTGCTAGAGAAACGTGGATTCTTCACCGGGGCTCCGAGTCAAAATGCGTACAAACACTTGAAGGGGTTTGTGCACAATTGTTGGGGGAGTAAATAGACAAACGTCTCCGAGAATGCTTTAAGGTTGAGGCAATTTCCTTTCTCTCTATGGGGAAAGCCTTGAATTTGTTAGAAAGGTTGCCAATCCATTCCATCCGTGCATGGTGAATTGGCGGAGAAATTTATTTCTAATTTCTTTTCTCCTGGGCATATGGCTACTCTTAGAGACGAGATTCTAGCATTCAAACAAGAACCTAATGAGCCTTTGCATGAGATATGGGAGAGGTACCAAATTATGGTGAAAGAGTTCCCAAAAAATGACATGACGGAGGCTATGATTCAACAAACTTTATATAGGGGGATCAATACTACCAATTACTGTGTGGTCAACCAACTTGCCGGTGGAAATTTCATGACAACACCATATGCAGAAGCTTGTGAGATCTTAGACAAAATGGCGGATACTTCATCGGCATGGCAAATTAGAGTAAATGTTCCTCAAGGTGATCCAAACGTGATTCACCTACATAAAGAATTGCATGATCATGGTCAAGCAATTGCGGAGTTGACCACCACAATGAATCAATTGGCCAACTTCAACAAGTGAAAGGTCCAAAGCAAGTCAATGCAATGTAGGGAGTTAATATCATGGTAATCAAGAGAAGGAAAAAGGGTCCGCAAGTGCAAAACCGTGCGGAACATTATGTGCAAGAATATGGTAGGCTTGATCAAGATGAATCTTACAATGAACAATCGGAGGAAGTACAATATGTGAACAACTTCCAAGGGCAAAGAAAAAACTCTCAAGGCCTGAATCAACAACAATGGCGACCTCATGGTAATCAAGGGAATTGGAATTCTAACAACCAAGGCAATTGGAATAGTGTTAACAACCAAGGTAATTGGAACAATAAAAACAATCAAGGAAATTGGAATGGTCAAAATAACCAATTTAATTGGAGTGGAAATAGTCAAGGATATTGGGGAGCCAACAACCAATGGGGATGGAACAATAACCAAGAAAATCGGGGGTCGGGCTTTCAAAGGCTCCCGATGTATCAACAACCAAGCAACCCGCCTCCTTATCCTTCCCATGGTCCAAGCTCTTCCAACAATGGTGAATTGAGAACATGTTCAAACAAATTATGGAGAAGAACACCAACTCTAACGCTCAACTATACTCTCACAACACTTCAATTTGCAATTTGGAAGTTCAATTGGGGTAAATCTCACAAGCTTTAAAAACTCGTCCTAAGAGGGCACTACTAAGTGACTCGGTGGTGAACCCAAAGGGTGGGAACAACACGGGACATGCCATGGCCGTCACTACAAGGATTGAACAAAGTGGAGATGCACCTACCTCAAGTCAAAGGAAAATTGTGGATGATGAGCAAGTGATACAAGAAGATGAAATCTCGAACAATATGGTGCAAACAAATGATGAAGTACGAATTGATATTGATGACAATGTGGAGGAGACTCAAGAGGAAGTGAACCCGTCTAGGGAGCACATTGTTAACGTATCGAAATCGGTAGTACCAAAGTCTAAGGCATCAATGAAAAGGACTCCTCCTCAATAAGGCTTGCCAAATAAAATGGCGAGAATCAATTCAAGAAGTTCATTTACATGATGAAGAGTCTCTCTATCAATGTGCCACTGGTTGAGGCTTTAGAGAAAATTCTTGGTTATGCAAAGTTCATGAAGGACTTGGTGACAAAGAAGCGGTCGATGAATTGTGAAACTATAAAGATGACTTATCAAGTGAGTGCAATTGTGCATTCAATGGCTCCTAAATTAGATGATCGCTGGCGCTTTCACAATCCCTTGTACCATTGGAAGTTCCGACTTTGCCAAAGCTCTTTGTGATCTTGGGGAAAGTATCAATTTGATGCCCTATTCAGTTTTCAAGACTTTGGGAATAAGGAAACCAAGACCCACATCTACGAGATTACAAATGGCAGATCATACCATGAAGAGACCGTTGGGTATTATTGATGATGTGTTGGTTCGTGTTGATAAATGCATTGTCCCAGTGAATTTTTTGATTCTTGATTGTGAAGTGGACTATGAGGTGCCGATTATTCTAGGTAGACCTTTCCTTTCTATGGGGAAGGCTCTTGTTGATGTGGAAGCCGATGAGCTCACTTTTCGGGTGGGTGATGAAAAGGTGGTTTTCCATGTTTGCAAATCTATGAGGCAACCTAATAGTAAAGAAGTGTGTTCATTTGTGGACTTGGTGACCGATGTGATTATTGATGATACTAGTGCCACGATGAATGTTGAGGATACTTTAGAGGCCGTTTTTATTAACCCTGATGACAATAATATTGATGGCTATGTGGAATGCGTGAACTCATTGCAAGGAATAGGGTCGTACACTTATGAACCCTGCAAACTGTCCTTGGATCTTGAAAATTGGAAGTCTCCTCCAACAAATCCCTCAATCGAGGAGCCTCCCACTTTGGAGTTAAAGTCATTGCCACCGCATCTCAGGTATTTATTCCTTGGCCCTTGTTCTACTTTACCAGTTATTCTTTCCTCTTGTTTGACTAACGTGCAGGTAGACTCTACATTGGCGGTGCTACAAAAGAGGAAGAAAGCTATCGGATGGACGTTGGCGGATATTCAGGGTATAAGCCCCTCATTTTTCATGCACAAGATTATTTTGGAGGAGGATGCCACACCCTCCATTGAACATCAGGCTAAATGAAGCAATGCAAGAGTTGGTAAAAAAGGAGATCATCAAATTGTTGGATGCCGGGGTTGTTTAACCCATTTATGATAGTTCGTGGACTTCTCCAGTGCAATGTATCTCAAAGAAAGGGGCATGACGGTGGTTACCAATGACAAGAAAGAGTTGATTCCTACAAGAACAGTGACCGGGTGGAGAGTGTGTATGGACTATCGCAAGATCAACAAAGTCACAAGGAAAGATCATTTCCCACTTCCCTTCTAGATCAAATGCTTGATAGATTGGCCGGCCGTGCTTTTTATTGTTTCCTTGATGGGTATTCAGGCTACAATAAAACTCTTATTGCTCCGGAGGATCAAGAGAAGACTGATTTCACATGTCCTTATGGCACTTTTGCATTCTCGAGGAAGTCATTTAGGTTATGCAATGCACCGGCAACTTTTAAAGTTGTATGATGGCTATCTTCACGGACATGGTGGAGGCTTTCCTTGAAGTCTTCATGGATGAATTTTCGGTGGTCGGGAATTCCTTTGATGATTTCTTATCAAACTTGGACAACGTGTTGGCAAGATGTGAAGAAACGAACTCGGTGCTCAATTGGAAGAAGTGTCATTTCATGGTTGAGGAAGGCATTGTCCTTGGCCACAAGATTTCAAAGAATGGAACTGAGGTCGACAAGGCGAAAATAGAGGTGATTTCTAAACTTCCACCTCCTACATCCGTGAAGGGGGTGAGGAGTTTCTTGTGTCATGCATGGTTCTACCTGCGTTTCATCAAGGATTTTTCCAAAGTGGTGAACTCCTTGAGTAAGATTCTGGAGAAAGATTCCAAATTCCATTTCAATGAGGATTGCATGAAAGCGTTTGAATTGCTCAAGTGCAAATTGACAACTACTCCTATTATCACCGTCCCGAATTGGAGCTTGCCTTTTGATCTCATGTGTGACGATAGTGATGTGGAGGTTGGAGTAGTTTTGGGGAAACGTATCAACAAGATATTTTATCTGGTCTACTATGCTAGTAAGACCATGAATGATTCCCAAGTCAATTAGACGGTGACCAAAAAAGAGCTCCTTGCTATTGTTTTTGCTATGGAGAAGTTTCGCCCGTACTTGATGGGTACAAAGGTGATTGTCCACACGGATCATGTGAAACTTCGGTACCTAATGAGCAATAAATATTCAAAGGTGCGGTTAATGAGATGGGTGCTTTTATTGCAAGAGTTCGATCTAGACATCCAAGACCGCAAAAGCAGTGAAAACCAAGTGGCGGACCACTTGTCTCACTTGGAGGAGGAGGGGAGGCCACATGACGGCCTTGAAATCAATGACTCCTTCCCCGACGAGCAACTTCTAGCCATTTCAATGACCGAGATGCCATGGTTTGCTGATTTAGCAAATTATCGTGTGAGTGGTATCATACCGAATGAGTTCTCTTCAAACCAAAAGGAAGAAGCTCAAATGGTATTGCCTTGACTACTATTGGGATGAACCGTACCTCTTCCAAATTTGTACTGATAGCGTGATTAGAAGATGTGTGCCAGAGGAGGAACAAGTAAAAATTCTTGGGGCTTGTCACTCTTCACCATATAGTGGTCACCCTGGTGGACCAAGAACGGTGGCCAAAGTGTTAAGTTGTGGATTCTATTGGCCTACTCTCTACAAGGACGCAAGTGATCGAGTCAAACATTGTGATGAATGTCAAAGGGCCGGTGGGATTTTAAAGAAAAATGAGATGCCCCTCACCAGCATCTTGGAAATTGATATTTTCTATGTGTGGAGTATTGATTTCATGCAACCGTTTGTAAGCTCTTGTGAGAAAACCTACATCTCGTAGCAGTGGATTATGTGTCAAAATGGGTTGAGGTCGTTTCTCTACCCAACAATGAAGCGATAAGTGTAGTGGCATTTTGGAAAAAGAACATATTTACACGGTTTGGTACTCCGCGGGCCATCATAAGTGATGGGGGGTCGCATTTTTGCAACAAATCTTTTGACACCTTTCTTGGAAATTATGGTGTCACTCACGAAGTCACGACTCCCTGTCATCCTCAAGAAAGCGTACAAGTGGAGGTCTCCAACCGAGAGATCTAGAGTATTTTGTCAAAATGCCAACCGACGGATTAGTCGAAGAAACTTGATGATGCTTTTTGGGCTTATAGGACGGCTTACAAAACACCAATTGGGATGTCTCCATACTAGTTGGTGTTTGGGAAAGCTTGTCACCTTCCAGTGGAACTTGAGCACAAGTCCATGTACGCTTTGACGAAGTTAATCTTGAGTGGGATGTCGCCGCCAACTTAAGGGTGGCACAACTGAATGAGCTAGATGAATTCTGGTACCATGCGTATACAAGTTATTCCTTATACAAGGAGCATGTGAAGTACCTCCATGACAAGTACATTTGGAACAAGGATTTTAAAGAAGGAGATCTTGTGTGATTGTTCAATTCTCGGTTACGGATGTTTCCAGGGAAGTTGAAGTCTAAAGGGAGTGGCATGTTTGAGGTTGTGAGTGTGACACCCTATGGTGCGTTGGACTTGAAGAATAAAAATGATGAAGTGTTTAGAGTCAATGGTCATTGGGTGAAGTATTATCTGGGAAAAGTTGGTGATGGCCACGTCGTGGTAGTGATTCACTTCAAGTGATGATGGTAATATGTGTCGTGCCACGACGTTAAATCAGGCGCTTCTTGGAAGGCAGCCCATGTTTCTTTTTCTTTTTCTTTTTCTTCTTCTTTAGATAGGTCTTGTTTTGTGCTAACTGGTTTTGAAGTGTGTTGCAGGAATGAGTGTGCTTTGCAGGAATTATGCTCAGGAAAAATGGCTAAGTGTGAAAAGAAGTGCGGACCGCACAATTTTGAAGGCCACAGCAGAAAGGGATTTGCGGCCGCACAATTCTTGGTGCGGCCACACAACTGGAGATCAGAAATTGCAAACTCCCTGAAGTTTGCATGTTAGAGAAATGGCCAAAGTGCGGTCGCACAAGAAAATGTGTGGTCCGCACCAAAATCTGAGGCCGCACTCAAAAATGTGCAGAGCGCAGATCAACAGGTAAATTGGTAAAAAGTGAAAAAGTGCGGACCGCACATGAAATTGTGCGGCTGCACTTATCTCTTGAGTCCTTTCCCTAACCGGCCAACTATATATAGTTCCTCCTTAACACTATTCAAATTTTACAAGCTCTGAACAGGCAAGCACAGTGCACTCAACTGATTCAAGAATCTCACACTCATTTCATCATCTTTGATTCTTCCTTGCATCACTACATTACTGGTATGTTTAATTCATCTTTAGATTTTTCAATTTTCTTAATTTTGGTCATAATTAATTTAGTTATATTTAGGCCTAATGTCAAATTCATCATCACGTGAGCTTAAACTTGTGTGGTGACTTCCTATTTGCTAATTGGGGGATGGGTAAATTGTGTATCATGTCTAAATTGTGTGAAAAACCCTAAGTTGACTGTCGTTTATTTTTTAATTGTGCGGTCGCACAAGGAATTGTGTGATCCGTAGATCATTAGTCTAGGACAAATGTTGTGCAATGATTGTGCGGATCGCACTCAAAACTGTGTGGTCCGTAGAAATTGACCCGCAGCCACAGAAAAGTGTGTGCGGTCGCAGATCGGGAAATTCTCTAACTTCAGAGAGCTATAATTTTTGAGCTTGCACTGTGCGCCGCATTCAAAATTGTGCGGACCACACTTAATTGTGCGGTAGCACTTAAAATTATGCGGACCGCAGAACCGCCACTGTGACCACACTTCCAAAATTGTGCGGTCCGCACAAGCTCATCTGCGGCCGCACCCAAAAATGTGCGGACCGCATTTCCCCAACCCGCCTATTGTTTTGTCTGCAACTGTTTGATATTCTAGACTTAAACTACAATTGATTCATGTTGCTATGTATTGCAGACAACGGTTAGATCACAGGAACGTGGTGATACATCCAAGGGGAGGGGTGAACCCACCCGAGGCTGAGCCAGGGGTACCCTACCACCCTCTGTGCAAAAAGGGATATCCAAGGGCGAGGTAGGGTTGCAGAGCCCTCAGAATCAAGTTCATACATCCCGTCTAGGGAAGCATCAGAGGATCATTATGTGGAAGAACGACCCGCTGCCTAGTCTCAGCCACAGTAGTTTCAAGGCAGATACCAGCTCAGAAATGAGCCTTCCACCTTAGCAAGCACTTCTGAGGGTTCGAAAGACGACAGTCAGGGTTCAGAACCTCATCTACTCATCCCCCCCCCCCCCCCCCGCACCAGTCACGGTTGATGTTGATGATGATGATGACAATGATGATATTTCGGATGACGGTCGAAGGGGTGATACCAGAGTTTCCAGCATCGAGAGGTCATAAAAGAAGGAAATTTGGGAAGATAGATTGGTGAACCTAACGATTTTCATCAGGTTCGGACAGAGGCGGCTCAATAGTAGATGTGGCCTAAAGCGACAAAAGAAATTCGATTAAGAAATGCTTTTTCATATCTAATCCTTCGATATTTCATTATCTTAAGGTTCAAATTTGTCTAAAAAGCACTTAAAGAATAGAAGAAGATTCTACAAAATCATAATTATAAACAAAATTGATTCAAGTTGCAGTGAGTTAGACAAATTAATAAGTTGAGTCGCCCACCATGCGTGAGGTAACAAAAAAGAACAATAAAAAATAGGAAGTAAATGCAAACTTAATAATCTACAATTTTTAGTATAAACTTTAAAAATTGAAAAAAAAATGATTTAAAACTTATTTATTTATCACTAATAATAGATACATAATTATTTATACTACATATAATTTGAGTAAATTTGGGGCCTTAATTTTTTGGGGACCTAAAGCCACTGTTTAGTGGATTTAGGGTTGAGCCGCCACTGGGTTCGGAGAGTGGTGGTCTCAGAGATCGCTAACACTTGAGCGTCAGTTTATTTTGAAATATTTGGATAGGTACAATCCAAATGTGGCAAAATAAATTCGGGAGAGAAAAGGGTGGACATGGTTCATTCAAAGTGTGGTAGATGCCAAGGAGCAATTAGTCCGGGAATTCTACGCCAATATGGTGCACATCAAGAAGGGGACTAAGGTGAGAAACCTGAAAGTAAGATTTGATCAGAGCACCCTAAACACTTATTTGGGGCTCGAGGATGTGGATTCGATATAGTATTTAGAAAGGTTCGAAATAGGTGATGCGGCTCGCCCTTGGCTAGCTAAGATACTGGAAGCTCCAGGACCACCACTACCATTGATCACAGCAGGGATTCCCATTCTGCAGAACACCCAAAACTTTGAATCAAAGGGTTGGCAAACATTTGTGTGCAGTCGCATAGACCCGAGCCAGAATGAAAATAATCTCCCAGTCCCTCGGGCAGTCCTGGTTGCCTCCATCATGGTCGGGTACCCAATCAATGTGGGTTCCACATGTCAGCCAACATATCTCTGGTTGTTAGGAAGGGTGAAAGCTCCTATCTGTATCCCAATACTATCACGGAGTATCTTACGGATGCGGGGGTGGAGCCCAAGAGCTTTGATACGAAGGTTCGGGCTAAGAATTCCTTCTCTTTATACTCTCTGAAGGACCTGAGGAACCTGAAGAACAAGGGTAAGTTGACTACTACCATAGGCCAGTCTGATTAGCCGTCGGTGGTAGTTGCAGATTCAGCTTCCAAGCCTTCTACAGTAGCCATGCCTGCCACAGCAGCCGGTCCTTCCACCGACACAGCTGCCATGCCTCAACCTTCATCTTCAAGGCCATCAGTATCAGTTCCTTCCTCCTCTACTTATCCACTTTATGTGTTGCGAGTCTCCCAGACACTAGCGAGTCTCAACAACTAGATGCAGACAGCTACTGCAAAGCTGTCTGACCTATCCAGTGTTGTTGCATCATAGAATTCTACTCCAGCACCCCAGATTCCTTCCACGGTGGAGGAAACTTTGAAGAAGATACTGGAGAATCAGAAGACCATCATGGACACCTTGGTGGCACATGGGGGAGAAATTGAGGAGCTTGGGAAGCAGGTGAAGAAGATGAAGAAATCTTAGGCTTCGAGGAAATCAGTTGACAAATTAAGACTAGTGGTAACCAAGATAGTAGCTGTTGGAGATCTTCCATTTGACTTACTGATGGAGACAGATCCATCACCACCAGAGGCACCAGATTGCCAGCCTGAGGAGCCAGACCTCGCTACCCACTCTGTTAAGGTGGTGCTACAGATGATCACCAACCCAGCTACTCCCCGAGAAGAGTATGATGAGATCCAGTTGGAGGATCCTGAAAGAGGTGATGTTGCTATGGACACAGATACCACATAGGGAGTCTTCTATACTCTTTCCCTTCCTTGTTCTTATTTTGTTATTGGGGACAATGCTTATTTTTATTCAAGGGGTGGAGTCTATTTTGATTTGACATTTGACATTGGCCTGTAATAACTGTTAACATTTTCTTTTTATTTTCATTATGTACATATTCTTCTCTCTCTATTGATGTATATATTCTCTTTCCCTTTCTCAATTTGTATATTCATTTATGCCTTCGGTAGTGTACTTCATAGCTTCTTTATTTTGTTTTCCTAGTAGTCAATGTTTAGCCTAATAGCTTCTTATTTAATTTAATAGCTTCTTTTTAATATGGTAGTTTCTTTTTATGCTTAAGTAATCAATAAGCCTTTGGTTTTCTTAATGCCACGGTTCTTTCCAAAGGTGGTTTTTGTGTAAACCAGGTGACTCTTTCCAACGAAGGATGGTGTGACAACCTTCTTAAGGGATTGAGTCCGTTTTTTATGTTTAGGTAAGAACAGTAGTAATAATGAATAAGAGATTCAAGCATGCTTCACTTGGTACCAACACACTTAACTACATGCTTATGATTAAAAACAAGTTCTTGGAAAGAAATAGCTCTAGTTAGTGACCTTTTGACTCTTGTGTTGACTTAAGAAATCATCGAGTGGTTTAGTTGAACCCTTAGTGATTTTCAATCTCAACTATGGTTGTTGTGGTCCCTAGACTCCATTCCCTTCAACAATCCAGTTGTGTGAGAGGTGAGATGTTTTGTTGCAAGTCCAAGTACTCGTGTGAATGGTCTAGAACTTTCCCCAAATGTATTTATAGGCAAAATTTTAAGTTTTGCTTGGCTTGAGAAGTGATTGTAGGCTCTCCTTGACCCATTTTTAAATTTTCCATGGCCCACCAATGTTATTATCCCTAGTCAACCCTTTAGATCCTAAAACTATCTCATTTGATAACCATGTTACAAGCCTTTACCCGTTTTGTGGTGACTCTCTCTTGGCACCCGAGCTTTCTTTGACACTCTTGAGAAATAATTGGCTACAACATAAGTTTGGGGGAGAGAAGAGGATTTTGAAAGTGGTATCAAGGTACAAAAAGAGAAAAGAAATGAAGAAAAGGAAAGGCAAATAAAAACAAAGAAAAAAACAAAAGAAAAGTGCAAAAAGAAAATGAATAAGTTGAAGAGTTGAAGGGATTCAAATAAAAGAAAAAATGCAAAGCATGGAGAAAACAAAGAAGGAGATAATGAATATCATGACCGAGAAAGAGTGATGTTAAGTCTCTCTAGTTCCCCTAAGGAAATAGAAAATGCCTTAAAGAGTCGGGAAAGCATGAGCCAAAAAGAGAAAATGGAGTTCTTAAGGGAAGATGAACCCGTACTATTCCAACATTTCCTACCTTAGTCCAAAAGCTTTAGTTAAATTCCGAAAAAACCCTACGTGATTTCAAGCCGAGTGAACTTACATTAGTGGTGATTTACATGAGGGGCAAGCATATGGTACTTAGAGCCATACTTGTGACATTCTTTTGAGAGAGATGAGTGAACTTTTCACAAATCCTTGAATTGAGTGCTACATTCTTAAGTGAGATATGCTAACGGAGAGTAAAGGAGGAGGAGTTTGGGATCCACAATGACCTACATGAAAGAGCGAACTTCCTTGATGAGTTCATACAAACTTATGAATTATCACATTAGAACTATTTGTGCTTAAAACATCAAATCATTGCCTTGTTGATAATTCATAAGTGTTGTGGATAATTGTTGGTCCCAATTGATATGTGTTTGATTCACCTTAGATTAGCCGGAATAGCTCTTATCTTGTGGAGATGGGAATTACCTTATTTACTTCAAGACAAGCAAAATCTTAAGTTTGGGAGAGTTGAAAAGTGGCAATTTTGACTATTTATTAGCGCCTTTTAGCTTTCGTTTTAGTCCAAAAGTGTTTAATTGAATTCCCCAAAACTGATGAAATATGCTTAATTGCATAAGTATTGGAAAATGAGCCACTACGATGAAATCCAACTCAAGAAGGAGTGATCTGAACAAGGACTAAAAGTCAGGCACAAAAGCTCAAGTGCGGACCGCATATTTTTATCTGCGGTGCAGAATGCGAAGGAAAATCAACAGAGCCCTAGTGCAAAATGCGGACCGCACAATTACTGTGCGGCCGAAGAAGCTACGCAAGAGCCAAAATTCAGAGAGTCTCATTTCAATTTCAACAAGAAATGCAGAACGCACAATAATTGTGCGACTTCATAAATCATCTATGCGACCACACTCAAGAAATATGCGGTCCGCAGAAGAGCCATGTGCGGCCGCACTAAGAATTGTGCGGACCGCAGAACAATTTGGCACCAGATATCCGGAGGTGTGGAAAGAGCAGCTGTGAGAAGCAATGAGAGATGCGGCCAAAATCCAGAATTGTGCGGCCGCAGAGTCAACTCATGTCAAGTCTAAAGAAAAGTGCGGATTGCACATAGAATTCTACGGCCACAGAACCTCCGAAAGGGCATTTTTCTCCGAAAATTCTAGATTTGTATAAATAGACTACTTTCACGAAATTAGGTCAAGTATTGAATATTGAAACTTCTGTAGACGTTTTTCTTTACCCCTTTAGTCAACTTTAGC
This sequence comes from Nicotiana knightiana, assembly GCA_005239525.1. NCBI lineage: Eukaryota > Viridiplantae > Streptophyta > Magnoliopsida > Solanales > Solanaceae > Nicotiana > Nicotiana knightiana. The sequence continues at coordinate 122,749 of ML437096.1, forward strand.
TTACTTTGGTGATTTAACATTGGATTTTGATCTTTTAATCTTGCAATATGAGTTTTATCATCTTTTATTGTTTTTTCTTCTTTACCCATTATGAGTAGCTAGATTTTTAGCTAGGGTTGTGACCTTGGGTGTTTGATTTAGGGATTGTTTATGGTTGGGTGCTTATTATTTTGCCTTGTCTTGCTTTTAACTGTAAAATTAGTGGTTGCAAACATTAGTTCATGCCTATTTGACTTGGTCTCTTCTTGAGAAAGAGATACTTAGTCTAGGAAAACTTGGCTAACAAGAATTTGGGATAAAGTCAAGAGATTGATAGTCCCAATTAAAGGGTTGAAGAACCTAGAGGTATTAAAACCCGACTTGCATATTTTATCAACTGTTTTGTTCAATACCCATTTGGACTTGAGAAATCCAAATTGGAAAAAATCACTCTCTTACCGAGAGGTATTGAGTGGGTACTTATGTGTTAATAGCTATAATACATCCCGACCAACAAAACAAGCTTTAAAGTTTACAAACTGTTAGGCAAACACCTAGGTGAAGGTCATAGCCCTAGGCCCTTTTTATATATTTGAAAAACATCCAAAAATAAGATTCTCTAGTTTTATATCTTAGAATTGTAATCCTTTAGTGTAATTTTAGAAGTACAAACAAAACAATATGTGTGGAAGTGTAATCTAGATACTTCACGTGCTCTATCCAAATATATACTACTAACTCCCCTCTCAACTCCCTGTGGTTTCAATACTGACTCCTTGTTGGGTATTATTATTGCAATCGACCATTTTATAACCTCGAATAGAGGTGTGACTTGGACAAGATCAGGGCCTATAATGACCACATTCAAGTTTAAATATCACTATGGTCCAATTATACCAGTCGATGGTTGCCAAAGTCAACTCAAGAGTCACAAAATCACTAAGTAGAGCTATTTCATTCAAAAACCTTGTTGCTAACCATAAGCACGTAGTTATGTGTGTTGGTACAAATTGAAGCAAGGTTGACTCTTCTAGCATGACTTGATTAAGTATTTTTATTCATTACTACTACTATTATTACTTAAACACAAAAATTGACTCATTCCCTTAAGAAGGTTGTCACACTATTCATCATTAGGATGAGTCACCCGGTTCACACAATAACTACTTTTGGAAAGAACGGTGGCGTTAAGAAAACCAAAGGCTTATTATCTATTAAATGATGAAAATAATCTACTTAACAAAAAGAGCTAATATAGAAAAACTAAAGAATCTAATAAGCAAAAATTACTAAAGAGAGATAAATATGCATAAGAGAAGAGAGAGAGGCTAGATAAATATAAATAAGAAGAGAAAGAGTATCATCAAATTATTACAGACCAAATGTATCAAAGTGTACCAATGTGTCAAATCAACTCCAAGCAAATTCCACCCCCACTCCA
>ML437096.1:124380-147456 GCA_005239525.1 Nicotiana knightiana
CACCCCCCCCCCCCCCCCCCCCCCCCCCCACCCCCGAATATAAGTAAGCATTCTCCCTAATGCTTAGCAAAATAAGAGTAAAAGAGGAGAGCGTGAAAAAACCCTATGGATCCTTGGACATCTCAGTGTCCCCAGCAATGTAAGATCCCTCAGGATTGGCCAACTGAATCTCATCATTGTCAAATCTAGGTGTGGCTGGGTTGGCAAACATCTCACGCACTACCTCAGCAGTGTCAGTTTCAAGGTCTGGCTCGTCAGACTGGCCAGCTGGTGCTACCGGTGCAAATGGTGCTGAAGGATCCGAGGCAAACTGGTGCGGGTCAAGCAGCATATCAAAGGGAAGGTATCTAGCAGTAGAAATTCTTGTCACCTCCTTCCGGAGCTTGTCCACTGATTTCTTGTTGACTTGGGACTTCCTCATCTTCTTTGCTTCCTTTCTCAGCTCTTCAATAATAGACCCATGTTGTACCAAGGTGTCCATGATAGTCTTCTAGTTCTCCAGAATCTTCTTTAATGTCTCCTTAATGTCAGAATATTAAGTGAACTGCACTACTACAGTATTGGACAAGTCGGGCAGCTTTGCGGTAGCTGTCTGCATCCAGTTATTGAGACTCGGCAATGTCTGGGAGACTCACAGCGCAGATATTGGGTAAGTGGGCATGGTCACTGGCCTCAAAGTATTGGAAGGAGTTGTGGATGATGGCGGAGGCATAGCTGCAGCACTGGTAGAAGGCTCAGCATCGGTGGCTAGAAGATCAACTGCCTCTGAAGCTATCACCGTTGGCTCGTTAGATTGGCTTATGGTGGTAGAAGGCTAGGCTTTCTACTTCAGGTTGCTCACAACCATAAGTGAATGCCAATCGAACGGCTTATTTGCCTTCATCTTGGTATCAAAGTCCCCCGGCTCTACCTTTGGGTTAGTTAGATATTCTGTAATAGTGTTGGGATAAGGGTAGGCCGAGCTATCATGTCGTGCTATCAATGAGATGTTGGCCGACATCATAACACCCACATTGATTGGGCACCCGACCATAATGGAAGCCACAAGAACTGCCCGAGCAAGAGGAAGGTGAGTCTCTTATGGCATGGATCCAACCTGCTACAAACAAAGGTTTGCCACCCTTTTGCCTCAAATCTCAAAGTGTTTCGTTGAATGGAATCCCAGAGGAAATCCATGGTGGTGGTGGCCCTGGTGGTGCTAGAATCTCAGCTAGTCAGGGACGAACTTACTCCTTCAGTGCGCACTTCTCCAAATACTCCATCGGCTCACCATCCTCGAAGCCCAAGCACGTGTTTAGTGTATGCTGATCAAATCTCACCTTGAGGTTGCGCACTTTGGTCACCTTCGTCCATTTCGTGATATGAGAGACATTGGCATAAAATTCATAGATGAGGTATTCTTTGACATCCTCCACCCTATCGGTGAACCACATCCACCCTTTTCGTGCCCTAAACTACCTCAATATAGCTGGGTTATATTTTTACAAGTATTTCATTAGAAACTCTCACTCAAGAGTTAGCGACCTCACTGGCCACCACATACAAAAATTGGTGAAGACGGCCAGGCTGAAAAAGCGATCCTCCCAAAACTCTTTCTTCTTTGACCATTAAAGGCCTGAAGCTATAGCATCCCCCCCCCTCTTCCACCATCGAAGATATCATATGTAACCTATGCCTCAGGGACTGGTGTAGCTGATGGCTCAGAAGCCTGACTAGCACTCTCCGCTGAAAGTGCTGTGAGATGAAGACGGCTCGTCCCTAAGCTGGTATCTCCCCTTCGGCCTCGACTGTATGACTGGCAGCTACTCTTGAACAGAGGTTGAGTTGCCCTAACACTTTCCTAGACGGGACATATGAGCTAGACTCAAAGAGGCCTGCACCTATTCCTCTGCCGCATGTTGCTTTCTTTCTTATCGTCTTTGGCTAGACAAGGGGCCAGGCCTTTTGCCTCGACACCGAGAAGATTCACCTCTCCCTTTTGAAGTGTTGCCTCATCCTCTTGATCGAACCATTGTCTGTATCAAGCAGAGGAGATCGTTAGTTGCAATTCGATGTTCAAACACAAAGAGGATACATGTAATTAAAGGAAAAACCATAGGACACAATGGGGGTTGTATAGTTTATTCATGCTTGTAGGATAAGAGGTCTGTAGTCCGCACAATTTAACCTGTGACTGCAGATGGAGAATCGGAGTCCGCACACTTTTGTTGTGCGGCCACTGAAGCGAAGTGCAGTCTGCACAATTTGACTTGCGGATGCACCTTTGAGTCCATAAAATGTTAACTCTCAGATGACAGAGAAATGACCAATCTACGGCCGCAAGGGAAATCTGCGGCCCGCACTTTCGGTCGCAAATTACTACCTCAGTGATTTGCAAAAAATCTGAATATGCGGACCGCACAATTTCATGTGTGGCTGCAGATTTCAAAAAATTATGAGCAAACTATTTTCAACTTATATTTTTTAATTTCTTGCACAAATAGACATGGCAACATTATAAAAACATGAAAATTTACGAACCCAACCCCACTAGAGCATGTATCACGGTTATCCCGTCCAGATCTACCCCATATGGACACATAATGGAACTCTAATAGCAGATGGCCTAAAAACAACTAAAAAGCTACAAATTAAACTAACTAAAAATATTATTTTCAAATTAAAGTATACCAGATACAGTGAATACACTAAGTGAATCTAGGTGGCTGTGTGTGGACAGTGAAAATCTTTAAGAAAACATAGCAGGGCAACAGTGTTTGTTCGAAGTGGGAAAAGAGTAAAATGAGCCCTACTATTTTGTTTATACCCTTCAAACTTACAAGCAATCAGAGACAAGTGAGGCCGCACATTTGCACTCCTTCACCTGGGAGATCACTTTTGGAAACCAATGTGCGGTCTGCACATTTTTCGGTGCGGCGGTAGATTTCTCGTGCGGTCGCAGATCGACCTCCTCACTGACAAGCTTAAACTTCAGAGAGTTGGTGTTTTTGACATTTCAATTCTACGATTCGCAAGATAAATGTGCGGCTACAATTCTCATCTGCTATGGCACCTAAAAAAGTGTGGTCCGCACTCTTTTGAACACTTAGCCGTATTTTTGTCCATAATTCTCGTAAGGACTTATCTGTTTTTTTTAAGATTAAAACATCTTAAGCTGAATACACATCTGAATATCAAAAATGTGTATTAATATTAAGATATTTGAATTGGATTACACATCTGAATATTAAGATGTGTATTAAGATTTGAATACTAAATGATTAAGATTGTTTGATTTTTAACATCTAAATATATAAAATTTATATTTATTTGAAAATTAATAAATATAAAATTCAAATGAAATACTTTTTAATCTAATATTCTATCAATAATATATATAGTTTTTTAAAAAATGATAGTTACTGGTGGTGATGATTGGTTAACGGTACTGCTTTTAAATGCCGACTAGAGGCGGTGGTTGGTGGTAGTTTTGGTTGATGGTGGTGGTTCAGGGTAGTAGCTAGTGGTGATTGGTAGTGGTGGCGATCATAATTGAGGATGGTGGTGATGGATAGTGATTGTTAATAATGGTGGTGATGGATAGTGATAGTTAATAATGGTGGGTGATGGTGGTAGTTGAGATTGAGGAAGGTGGTGGTGGGTGGTGGTAGTTTATAATGATGGGCAGTATCGTCTATGGTTGTCGATGGTGATGGGGTGGTTAGTTATGGTAGTTGAGGTGGATGAGTGTTGGTTGTCATTGAGAATGATGGTGTTGGGAATGGTGGGTGGTGGTAGTTGATAATGGCAGCGGCTATGATTGAGGATGATGGTGGTGGTTGACAATGGTAGGTGGTGGCAGAATTTAATAATGAATATGGATAATAGCATCTTAATGAAATTAAGTCTTTGTTATAGATCTTAACCATACAGACCTATTCAGTCCCATTAAGTGTTTTTGAAGTAGAAAAAACAAACACATTTAATGACTAAGATCGGAATAGTTAAGATTCAAACTTTAAAAACATACGCACTTAATGTCTGAGATCTGAATGATTAAGATTCAGACCTCCATTAAGTGCAAACAAATGAGACCTAAGTCACACTCACCCATGTAGCACACTTCAAATAAAGTTAGAACAAAAATAACACCTAACTACAAAAGAAAAAGGAAAAGAAATATGGGTTGCCTCCCAAGAAGAGAATGTTTAACGTCGCGGCACGACGCAGAATACCCTCAAGTGAAATGAATGACTACCACAACATGGCTATCTCCAACCTTTCCCAAGTAGTGCTTCACCTGGTGACCATTGAATCGGAATACCTCATTATTTTTTTTCTTCAAGTCTAATGCACCAAAAGGTGTCACACCCACAAATTCAAAAGGATCACTTCATTTAGATTTTAGCTTCTCAAGAAACATTCTCAACCTCGAGTTAAACGACAATATAAGATCGCCCACCTTGAACTATTTGTTCCAAATGTATTTGTCATGAAGATATTTTATTTTTTCTTTGTACAATGACGAAATTGCATAAGCATGGTACTGGAACTTATCCAATTCATTCAAACCCTCAAGTTAGCGGCTACATCCCAATCAAGATTCAACTTCTTTAGATCCCACATGGTCGTGTGCTCTAGCTCCACCGAAAGATGACAAGCTTTTCTAAACACCAACCGGTATGACGACATTCCAATAGGTGTATTGTAAGCCGTCTGATAATCCCATAATACATCATCAAGTTTCTTGGACCAATCCATCCGATTAGCATTCATTGTTTTGAAAAAAAAATCTTTATCTCCCGGTTGGAGACTTCCACTTGCCTACTAGCTTGTGGGTAATAGGGAGTCGTGACTTTGTGAGTAACACGATACTTGCTAAGTAAAGTGTCGAAAGCCTTATTGCAAAACGTGGCCCTCCATCGCTTATAATTGCATGTGGAGCACCAAACCTTGTGAAAATATTATTCTTCAAGAAACTCACCACACTTTTTGCCTCGTTGTTGGGTAAAGCGATGGGCTCAACCCATTTGGACACATAATCCACCGCGACCAATATGTAGGTGTTTCCACAAGAACTCACAAAAGGTCCCATGAATTCAATACCCCACAAATCAAAAATATCAATCTCAAAAATGGTTGTGAGAGGCATTTCATTTTTCTTTGAGATTCCGCCGACCCGTTGACATTCATCACGTCTTTTCACCAACTCACTTGCATCTTTATAAAGAGTGGGCCAATATAAGCCACAACTAAGCACTTTGGTTGCCATTCTCGCTCCACCATGACGACCACCATATGGCGACGAATGACAAGCCCCAAGAAGTTCACCTTGCTCTTCATCCTGTACACATCTTCTAATCATCCCATTCGTACAAATCTAGAAGATGTATGGTTCATCCCAATAATAATCTTGAAAATCCCATTTTATCTTCTTCATTTGGCTTGAAGAGAACTCATTCGAAATGGTTCCACACATAAAAAAAAATTCTAGATCTACGAACCATGGCACCTCATTCATTGAAATTTCCAAGAGTTGCTCATTGGGGAAGGAGTCATTGATTTCAAGGCCATCATGCGGCCTCCCCTCCTCCTCCAAACGAGACAAGTTGTCGGCCACTTGGTTTTCACTATCTTTTCTATCTTGGATGTCAATATCAAATTCTTGTAATAAGAGAACCCATCTCATCAACCAAGATTGGAGTCTTTTTTTCTCATAGGTAACGAAGCACCATATGACCCATGTGGAACATGACTTTTGCACCCATCAAATACGGGCGGAACTTCTCAATTTCAAACACAATGGCAAGGAGATCTTTCTCCATAACGGTATACTTGACTTGGGCACTATTCATGGTCTTACTAGCATAGTAGGCCGGATAAAAAATTTTGTTGATGTGTTTCCCCAAAACAACCCCAACCGCTACGTCACTTGCATCATATATGAGTTCAAAAGGGACACTCCAATTTAAGGCGGTGATAATAGGAGTAGTTGTCAACTTGAGCTTACACAATTCAAAAGCTCTCATGCAATCATCATTGAAGTTAAACTTAAAACCCTTCTCAAGAAGTTTGCACAATGGGTTCACCACCTTAGAGAAGTCTTTGATGAAGCGTCGGTAAAAACCCGCATGGCCTAAGAAACTCCGCACACCCTTCACTGAAGTTGGAGGTGGAAGCTTAGAAATAACCTCTATATTTGCCTTGTAAACTTCAATTCCATTCCTTGAGATTTTGTGACCAAGGGCAATACCTTCCTCAACCATGAAATGACATTTCTCCCAATTGAGCACCAAATTTGTTTCTTCACATCTAGCCAACACTTTGTCCAAATTCGCAAGACAATCATCAAAAGAATCTCCAACCACCAAGAAATCATCCATGAAAACTTCAAGGTAGTCCTCCACCATGTCCGTGATAATAGCCATGATACACCTTTGAAAAGTCGACGGTGCATTACATAAACCAAATGGCATCCGCTTGAAAGCAAAAGTACCATAGGGACATGTAAAGGTTGTTTTCTCTTGATCTTCCGGAGTAATGAGAATTTGGTTGTAGCCCGAGTACCCATCAAGAAGGAAATAGAAAGCACGGCCAACCAATCTATCAAGCATTTGATCTAAGAAAGGAAGTGGAAAGTGATCCTTCCTTGTGACTTTGTTGAGCTTGTGATAGTCCACACACACCCTCCAACAGGTTACCATTCTAGTAGGAATCAACTCATTCTTGTCATTAGTGACCACCTTTATGCCCCCCTTGTTTGAGACATATTGAACCGGAGAATTCCACGAACTATCGGATATGGGGTAGACAACCCCGGCATCCAACCACTTGATAATCTCCTTCTTGATAAATTATTGCATAGAATAATTGAGTCTCCTTTGATGTTCAATAGATGGTTTGGCGCCATCCTCAAAATTGATCATATGCATGAAAAAGGCGGGGCTTATCCCCCGAATATAAAGGTCCACCCAATAGCCTTCTTCCTATTTTATAGCACCGCCAATGTGGAATCTACCTACACGTTAGTCAAATAAGAGGAAAGAATAGCCGGTAAAGTAGAACAAGGACCAAGAAATTCATACTGAAGATGTGGAGGCAATGGCTTGAACTCCAAGGTAGAAGGATCTTCAATAGAAGGCTTTGTCGGAGGAGTTGTCCTATTTTCAAGATCCAAGGACAATTACCGGGGTGCATAGTTTTACGACCCCATTCCTTGCAAATAATTCACACATTCCATGAAGCCATCCATCTCGTCATCATCAAAGTTGAGCAAGACGGCCTCCTACATATCACCAACATTGATTGTATCACTTGTTTCATCAAAAATAACATCGGTAACCAAGTCCACAAAAGAACACACACCATTTTTATTTGGTTTCTGCATGGACTTACACACATGGAATACCACTTTTTCATCACCAACCCGGAAAGTGAGTTTTCCGGCTTCAACATCACAAAGAGCCTTACTCGTATCAAGAAAAGGTCTCCCAAGAATAATCGGTACTTCATACTCAACCTCACAATCTAGAATGACAAATTCCGCTGGAAGAATGAATCTATCAACACGACCAAAACATCTTCAATCACTCCCAAGGGCCTCTTCATGGTACGGTCGGCCATTTGCAATCTCATAGAGGTGGGTCTTGGTTTCCCAATTTCCACAAGTCTTGAAAATCGAACAGGGCATCAAATTGATACTTGCCCCAAGATCACAAAGAGCTTTAGCAAACTCGGCACTTCCAATTGTACAAGGAATCATGAAAGCACCTGGATCCTCCAACTTAGGATCCAATGAATTCACAATTTTACTCACTTGATGAGTGACTTTGATGGTCTCAAAATTCATGGACCACTTATTTGTCACAAGATCCTTCTACATAACCGGGCATTTGTTCAAAAGCTTCAACTAATGACAAATTGATTGATGGACTCTTCATCATTTGAATGAGCTTCTTGAATTGATTCTCACCATTTTTCTTGGCAAGTCTTTGAGGGTAAGGAGGTGGAGGCTTAGGTAATGGTGCCTTGGCCTTATGCACTACCGGCTCCGGTATGTCAATAATATGTTCCCTAGATAGGTTCACCTCCTCTTGAGTCTCTTCCACACTATCATCAATATCAATCCGAACTTCATCATTAGGTTGCACCAAATTGTTTAGGATTTCCTCTTCTTGCATCATTTGATCATCATCAATAAGTTGCATTCCACTTAAGGTGGGTGCATTCCCGCCTCGTCCATTTCTTGTGATAACCTCTATGGCATGCCCCGTGTTGTTACCACCCTTTGGGTTTACCACCGTACCACTTGGTAGTGCCCCCTTAGGACGAGAATTTAAGGCTTGAGATTTGCCCTATTTGAACTTCTAGGTTGCGGATTGATGTGTTGTGTGAAGCAAGTTGGGCATTCGAATCCGTATTCTTTTCCATCATTTGCTTGAACATTTTTCAATATGCCCCATCTCATTGTTTGAAGAACTCAAACCATGGGAAGGATAAGGAGGTGGGTTGCTTGGTTGTTGGGACATTGTGGGCCTTTGAAAATCGGACCCCAGGTTGCCTTGATTGTTGTTCCATCCCCCTTGATTGTTACCTCCCCAATTCCTTGGTTGATTCTACTCCAATTCTCCCTTGATTTTTTTTGTTATGCCAATTCTCTTGATTGTTTCCACCACTCCAATTTCCTTAATTGTTAGAATTACAATTGCCTTGATTGTTTTGAGGTCTCCATTTTTGTTGGCTTGGGCCTTGGAAGTTGTTTCTTTGATCTTGAAAATTATTCACATATTGCACCTCCTCTTCTTGTTCATTATAGGAATCATATTGCTCAAAACTACTATCTTCTTGCACATAGTTCTCCACTCGATTTTGCACTTGTGGACTTTTGGTCCTCCTCTTGTTCAACATCATCTTCACTCCTTCCATAGCATTGACTTGCTTCAGAGTTTGCGCTTGATTTAATTAGGCATTTGCTAGTTGAGTCATGATGGTTGTCAATTCGGCAATGGCTTGCCCATGGTCTTGCAATTCTTTGTGAAGGTGGATTACACTGAGGTCACCTTGTGGAACATCGGCCCGAGATTTCCAAGCTGATGACGTGTCTACCATCTCATCCAAAATCTCACATGCCTCTGCATAAGGCGTAGTCATAAAGTTCCCACCGGCTAGTTGATTCACTACACATTGGTTGGTTGTATTAATCCCACGATAGAAGGTTTTGTTGGATCATGTTTCCATCATATTGTTCTTCGAACATTCCTTGACCATAGTTCTATATTTCCCATATCTCGTGTAGTGGTTCATTCGGTTCTTGCTTAAATTCCAAAATCTCATCTCGAAGTGTAGCCATGTGTCCGGGAGAGGAGAACTTAGCAATGAACTTTTCCTTCAATTCATCCCATGTGTGAATTGAATGGTTCAGCAATTGTTCCAACCAATCTTAAGCTTTTCCACGTAGAAAGAAGGGAAAAAGCCTTGCATCCTCGGAGATATTTGTTTGCTTGCTCCCTCAACAAGTGTCCACAAACTCCTTCAAATGTTTATAAGAATTTTGTGTTTGAGCACCGGTGAAGAATTCTTGTTGCTCAAGCAAAGTGACCATCACATTGGTGACTTGGAAGTTGCCCGCCCTAATACGGGGAGGGTCTATTTCACTAGCATAACCTTCATTGTGCAATATCCGGTGCGGAGCCGCTCGTGGTGGAGGTGGGAGTGGAACGGGCATATTGTCATGAGGTACCCAACCTCTCTGATTGGCATGTGGCTCATGAGGTACCTCATCTACTTGCTCGCCATCCACATCCAAATCCCCCAAAGGCAAATTTCGGAGCTCATTGTTCGCCATGGTTGTACCTAAGATTTCTCACACAAGTTAGTAACACGGAAAGAAAAGAAGATATTCCCAAAAAAAACCAATTATGTAGCTAACACCATTTTAACTCCCCGGCAACGTCACCAAAAATTGATCCACATCCAATCCTCACTCAATAGTAAGTGCAAACGGTCGTTGGAAGAATAGTACCCAACAAGAGTCGGGGTTGATTTCCATAGGGAGTTACAATGGGTGTTAGGAGTATACACTTGATGAGAGTGAATGGATTAACTAAATTTGCACTTCCACAAAAGGTTTTGATTTATAGTTCTACTTTTACTCTAACAATTGTAAGCTAAAAAAATAAGAAGCGAATAATTGTTTTTGGTATTTTTTTTTCAAATAGTTAAAAATCCTAGGGATGTGACCATAACCTAGGTGTTAGTCTAAGGGGTTAAATACGTTAATACTTCTTTTGTTGATTGGAATGTATTATATCAACTCTACATTACCCGCTCAATACCTCTCGGTCAAAGAGTGATTTTGACGAATGTGGCTTTCTCAAGTCCAAATGCTATCAAACAAAATAATTGATATGAGCTCAATTCGGGTTCTTACTATCTCTAGTTTGAACCCTTTAATTAGGCTAATCAAACTCTCAATTAGCCCAATTCCTTGTTAGCTAAGTTATCCTTGACTAGGTCCCTCTTTATCGAGTAGAGACTAAGTCAAAAAGGCATGAATCAATGTTTGCAACCATTAATTCTAAAATTGAAGCATGGACTAAGCTAAATAATCAACACTCAATGATAAACAAGCATTAAATTAAGTACCCATAAGGTTTACACACTAGGGTTAGGTCACAACCCTACCAAAAATCGAGCTACTCTTAGTGGGAATTGAAGAAAATAAAGAATAAATGCTAATTAAACCCATAATCAAATATTAAAATGATAAAATATAATGTTTAAACACTAAAATAATCATAAACTTCCTAAAATGGCAAAATATATTGGCTACACCAGCTCAAACTTTGAAACTTGACCTAAAAATGAAAAACTCGTCTATTTATAACCCAAAATTCGCTGACAAAAATGCCCCTCGGGAGGTTTGCGGCCGCACAATTTCATGCGAAGCATCTTCTGCGGCCGCACAATTCTTGTGCAGTCCGCACTTCAACAAGGCTTCAGGACTTGGTAATCATTTGTCAGTACAGACCCTGTTCTGCGGCCGCACAATTCATGTGCAGTCCGCACATTGGCCAAAGTCCTTCTGCGTTCTTTCACTTGGTCTGCGACCGCAGATGGAATTCTGTGGTCCGCACTTTCATTTGCGGCCGCAGAAATCCTTCTGCGGACCGCACTTCTTTGATTTTGCGCCCTTTATTGCCTTGTGATTCAGAACACTCCTTTTTGAGGTGGATTTCATCATGGGTGACCGAACTTCCAACATTCCTCTAGTTTTCACGCTTTCATTAGATTTGGGAACATAAATCAATACTTTCGGACTAAATCAAAAGAAAAAAAGTGCTAATAAGTAGTCAAAATTTCCACTTATCATTTTGATCGCCTATTGTTGTTGTGAGTCTTTTCTCATGCCTTGTCTTGGATTCTCGTACTGAAATTCTTAGGGAATCATCTCCTGCCCAGAACTTGCTTTAATGAACTTCTTTCTGATAAATCCTTTATGTGGGCTCTACTGTTTTCCCTACTTATAGGAACCTTATTGTTGTCTCAATGTTTTACGAAACATGTTGCTTTGTTGTTGAGTACTTTAATGTGGTGTTTGGTCAATCCAGCATCCTTTAATATTTCCTAGGCTTCAAGTTGAATCCCAATACACTTAGTTTTTGTTAATATTCATAGTCGACTGCTTAAGTTCTGGAGTCTGCCTATTTTATTTAACCTGAAGTTGATATGTCTTCCTGCCATGATATCTTTGGACTTGGGAATATTTTTGTTATACTCAGCATGTTAGCTTATTAATGATTGTTATAGATCATTCCTACTTGCATGTTTGTTATGTGTAATTTCCATTCCCTGACTATGACTTTATCAGACCTCCATAACTTAGACTCCTAGGTTTAAAATCCCTTTTAGACTAACCAGGGATCATGGTCTACTCTGAACTCACTTCTGAAAGCTTAGCATGTTCATCTTGTATGTGTCTGGTATGCTTACATTGTTAACCCCAAGTGGCATGTCTCTTCAACTCTCCTTATGTTGTGTTTATGCTCAGCATGCTATCACCTACTCAATGATTGAACCTATCTTGTTAGTTTGCCATATCAAACTTACTATGTTGAAACTAAGCCCTACTAATTCTCCTAGTTTTCATGTCTTCTGTTTAATCAAGCTTGTCACTCTTGCTTCTAAAATGCAAATATGTTTCCTGTAATCCTTCCATCCCTTCTCTATGGGAGTTGTTGTTAGTAGGTTCCAGAATCATTTAAATGATTTCTATGTGTGGTTCTTTAGTTTATGTAGTTAAGTTGTTAATCTGCAGCTGTTGGGTAAGTGGTATTTCCATCTCAGCTTGATATGGGTCCATGTGTGGGCTTGAGTTGTGCAGTCGATACACTCTAATGTTTGAGTAGAATTTTGTTTGGGTCTACTACTTGTGTGAGGAATGATCCTATTGAAGGCACAGGCAGTACTGGTTATCTCTTCTTGGGCCTGCTCTATTTGTTGGGCCTGTAGTCATTTCAATTTTGTAATATTTGAGCTTATTTTTCTTTTATTTTTGGTCCTGTAATAATTTGTAAACAAACCATTGGGGAGTTAGTGATATGGGGAAACGAGTATATTCTAGTTGCATAAAGGGGTAGAAAATATGCCTATAGGGTCTAAATGCTTTATTTGCTATCTTGTTTTCCACGTTCTATTCCCATGATCTATTTTCATATAAAGAGCATGCTTATAGGCCATCAACCTCGCATATTCATCTAGTGAACTTGATTTAGGACCTTAATTAATTCTAATATTGACCATGTCAACAAGACTGCTATACGCTTAGAGAATATGTCTATAGGCTTCAAATAGAATTTGTTTGCTACTTGCTTAGCTTGTTTTGCTTCTGCTTATAGGTAGCCTACCTATAGGATTCCGCTTTATATAATTGAAACTGTTATTATTACTACTTTTCACTGTACGGCTCGCCTAGAAAAAATGGCTATAGGGATAAAAAAAATGAGTATGTATTCTTAATTATTGCCCAGATGTCAACTGTTTAGAGAACATGCATATTTGGGTTTACTACTCACTTAAAAAGCATGTCGATAGGATCAAAGACGAATAATTTTGAGCTTTCAATGATTTCATTTCCCAGGCACAAATCGCCTAGAGATCATGCATATAAGCCTTTAATAAGGATTATAATCAGCAGCTTCACCAAGATAATCTGCCTAGAAGTATTGTCTATGGGATTTTATTAAGCCATTCAGTCATGTAAAAACCATGCTTATAGGTTTTGAACAACGTTCATGCGTTTCAACTCCAAAACTGCCTATGACCATTTACTGCATAACTTGGAACCTTGTTGGCATAAAACTCATGATTGTTCTGCGTGCATTTATGCCTATGTGTAGAGGCCAACTTGAGACCTTGATTGCAATTATGTACAGTCCTACCTGTTTTAAATGTGCTCCTAGTTTTATCATTTTGAGCATCCTAAGTAAAGTCTAGAACCACCCAAGTAGTAGGTTCAAAGCCTCCTAGACCATAGGCACGGTACGGGTAATGGAGTATAGGACGCGGTTTAGAATTGAATTAAAATGCTTTAGGTAAACAACTTTAAGATAGTAATTGGGCAACAGGAGATGATAGTATGTGCCTGATGAATAATATGAGCAATCCTTACCTTAAGGGAGTTGTAAAGTATTATTTATGTTGCATGGGTGATCCTTTAGGCTAAAAAACTTAGAACCACCCCCCCCCCCATATATGTTTATTACTTCACCCCTGTTTATTTGAACTTAGATCAAACTAGGTTGTACCTTATAATACTCAAAAGACTACACCAATCACTTACTAATGTATAGTTTACTTCCTTCATATGCGCAATCTTCTTTATTCTTGTTTCAGATTGTAGTTGGATATTTAGATTCCCTATGTTCCTTTAATGATCACATAGGAAAATCATAATACATAGTCCCACATAGAGTAAAATTAAGCCGGGAACCACAATCGTGCATCTCGAAGAGTACCTAACCCTTTCTCTTCGAGGTAATTTGAGCTTTTACCCGATCTTTGATGAGATGGACAAGTTCTAATCAAAGTTACTTGCGAATACGTGCCCTACCGCACCTTAAAAATCATTAGGTGACGACTTTTCTCTTTTAATACCCGTTTAAATGAGTTGCCACACGTCGAAAACCATTTTGGCAAAACAATGGGGCATGACAGCATGGCGACACTGCTGGGGATACACTTAGGCTCTTACCATAATGAAGTTTTCGCCTGTGTGGTTAATGGGTTATTTGACTTCTCTCATGTACACCCTCTTCCTATTTCCAGTATTTGCCTAAAATAGCTATATCATGTGTCTCCCATCCCTATCTCCCTTTGCTTCATTTAATTCGGTTCTCGAACTTTTTCATAAGTTATGCTAACTTCTCTCCTTTGTCTTTCATTTTTATTTTCTTTCTCTTATCTATCTTTATTGCATTATTTAATATTCTTACATGCTTTCATCATGCAAAATATCTGGCAATGTTTCACTATTTTCGCATAAAGCATGCTTTCAACATCATACTCCACTCGTGCTTATTAACAACATAGCGGCGCTTGATGAGTGTTTGCACCTTCCTAATAACACTCTTTTAAACCAAAAATGCTTATTAGCAGTAGACTAGTCGAACAGCAGTGCAGTCGACGATCCCGTGCATTCCCTCTCAAGTCGTCCACTTGAGAGTATTATTCTAGACCCTTTTGGAAACCCCACTCTGATTTGAAATGTACATGCATCATCCTAAACCTAGTATAGATTGAAATGTCATTGATGCATTAATCCATTTATTCCACAGTCCCAAAGGACACCATCATATTATGTGCATTGCTTGGAGAGAACATGCCAACATGTTGACCGTTATTGCGTAAATAGTCGAATTTGGAGGGGGAAAGGGCTAACTTTTATTTGTTGGCAAAAAATGAAGCACAAAATCCCAAGGTTTGGTATGGTCCAGAATATCCCACCTCTGCTAATTGACTGGTGGAATGACCTGGCACCATGTGACAGAAACTATGTACGGAGAGTCTTGCGTAACTTGCCATTTTGCTGAATATTCGACCCAACAGAGAAATAATTAAGGCGGAGACCATGTTTTGGGATGAAAAGAGAGTTGTCTTACGCTTTGGGAATATACAAATGACTCCTCTTGTAGAAGAGATAGGGGCTTCGCCAAGTTTCCATGGGATAGTTCGAGTCTGTTGGTGCCAGACCGCACACCACGCAATTTTCTGAAAATGCTAGGGTTTAAGAAGAACAACAAGTTGGTCTGCTTGAAGAAATCCTACATCCCCTTTGAGTTTCTCTATGAGCGGTATGGGCACAGCAAGTCATATCTCTTGCATCGAGGAGCTAGCTATTACCTTTTTGGGATGGGTACATGCCATGGTTTATGTCATCATATTCTGCTTCTTGGGTTTGCTAGTCTTTCCAATGCAAGGAGGAAGAAGTCACACTCTCTTGGCCATGGTCGCCAGGACCATGATGGAGGGTATACCGAGCCTTTGGATCGGTGCAAGCATGGGTTTGGAAATTTCGAGGGTTGCAATCTCCTATTATAGGTTTGGCTACTGGAACATTTTCAGAGGGGAAATTACCGCCAGGAGCTCTTGTGTAGACCACTGAATGACTACATAGCCAATCATCATCCAAAAAATATGACATTCGCTCCAAATAGTTTTGCAAAGCCTGGGAATGTTGTAGGCTAGGTGCGTTTCTTTAGTAATCACACAGATGTGCAAGCGCATTGTATGTTCGAGTGGTTTTCTAGTAGATAGTTCATCCATCAGGTCCAAAGGAACCACTCACTTTGTATTGATTGGGTTGTGAGGCATCTACCCTTATGCTTCTATAAGGGTATTGACACAAGCCGGGAGGAAGCAAGTCATACCTCGGGTTTCCAACATGGTTCGGTATAAAGTAGACTTCAAAGGAGATGTTATTCGTTAAAATTCGAGGCCCAGCACATGTGGAACCAAAAGATCATCGTGTATTGCTACCTTTCAAGGTTGGAAGACAACATAACCGGGGATTTAAAACCGAGGGTCAATATGAAGATAGAATCATATATGAGGTGGCTGAGGCTCAGGTAAAGTACAAGAGGCTACGCAAAAGAGTGTTCAAATATGCAACATCTGGAATAACATAAGGTGGATATGGAGGCAATCAAATAATGGAAGGATATTGCAAACAAGTCGACAGAGAGGTTGGAGCACCTAGAGCAAGGGTTGATGGATTTAGAGAGAAGACGAGAAAGAGGCTTTGGGATTGTCAAGGTATGGGCTATGATGAAGGAGGGAAGCTGGCGATGGCTTAATTGTTGCTCGACATGTGCGACCTGGGGAGTGTGATTGACGGATCCAAAAGAGAAAAGCATGGAGAAGGTCCTTCTGGGACCAAATATATTAGGAGATAATGTTCTTTATTTCTTTCTAGTTAGATTTCGCTAGATTTTGATGTAATAAGGCTTCGTGTCATTAGTGACTTCACATTATTATATCGATTTAGTAAAGATTGATTTGATTTATTTTTGCATTAATGGAACGAGGAAACGTCCGCATGTATTTTCTCCAAGTCTATATGTCGCTTAGGCCTACCTCGGGCACAATGAAGAACCCAAATTAGGACGCGAATTATTGCATGACCTTACGTGTTGCTTGCTTAGATATTGAAAACACTCTTTGGTTTTGTTTTACTCACTTGGTTGCCTTTTGGTTTTTTTTCTTTTGGTTATTCTCATTCCCAAAGGTTGGTTCATGCATTCTAACATCGTCAGCATACCACACCAGATCCAGAGGTTCCCCACCTCTGCTTCTACCTACTAACCCCAAAATCAAAAGCAAATGCAAAGGGAAGTGGCAATAGAAAGGACAACGCTACCATCACAGAGAATGTTGAAACTTCAGACGGAAGGAGTACGCCAGGAAAAAATGAGTTGGTCCTACGGTTGGAACAGAAAATTTTGGAGCTACCACGTGAGCTTGAGCAGGTCCGAAATCTCGCAAACCTCTCCCTTACTCTAAATATACCTGACATCAACCATCAGAACACCTCCACTCAGAATCAAACACTACCCCAAAACACACAAGCCCAAAATCTGCCACCCATAGCTCCACAAAATCCTCTCTCAACGCACCAATGTCACAACCCCACACCACCTCAAAATCTTAACTCTCCACCAGTACAAACCCCTAAACAACACCACCATCACCCTACCCAGTATCCGCAAACCACTACTTATTATATCCCTCAAAATGTCCCACAACATACTCCCGATCCACCTCAAACCTCCATCAATGATCACCCATATACTCAAGTCCCAGGAACACACCAAGGCACCCTGATATATGTGGACACCTTACCACATACCCCACAACAAACCCTATACATACTCGAACCAACCGAGAAGGACTTGATCATCCGGAAAATGGCTAAAGAGATAAAGAAGCTGACAGGAAGAGTCTAGAGTGTTGAGGGGGGAAAGGTGTTAAAGGTTTGAATTATGAAGAGTTGTATATCCAGTCAGACGTGGAATCGCCAGAGGGTTACAAACCTCCTAAGTTTGAAGTGTTCGATGGCACCGGTGATCCTACGGTGCATTTAAGAACCTACCGTGACAAGCTAGTAGGAGTTGGCAAGAATGAGCAAATCCACATGAAGTTGTTCATGCGAAGAACCTACTTGGTCGCATCCGTCTCCTTCGGTATCTGAAATTTTCTCGGAACCTAATAGGATTCCAATGACTCCTCGATCTTATTTTCTTCATTCGGAAAGGGAGAAGGCATCGGTTCATGTAATTTCTATTTGTTAGATTCTTTCCCTTTACTACTAGAAACAGTTACTGCATTCATCTCCCTTGCCGCTGGTTGATCTCCTCTTATTTGCTTGATTCTTTCTAGGCGTTGGAAATTTCAATAACTGGTGATACATCGAGGTTACAGCCTTCATCTCGTGTATCCACGGCCTTCCGAGGATTACATTATAACCCATATCACCATATACCACTTCGAATAGCACTTGGTTACTCCTTCGACGTGCATGGGCAGCAAAATCTCTCCTTGGGTGGTCATGCTTGTCAAGTTGAAGCCAGCTAAGAACTTTGTCGCTGATATTTCCGGTCAACTTTACTTGTTCCAGCACCCTTCATTGGATGATGTTGGCTGAGCTTCCTGGGTCAACCAAAACATGTTTAATTTTGAAATCTAAAACATTGAGAGAAATTACCAAAGATTCATTTTGTAGCAGAAGAAGTCTGTCAGTGTCTTCCTCCGTGAAAGTGATTTCATCTTTAGCAACTTCTCGAAGCCACTTGTTGTGAGTCACCGATATCTTTGTTTTCTTTGCTGCTAAAAAGGTTACACCATTGACTTCATTTCCTCCAAAAATCATGTTGATAGTCAACCTAGGGGAGCCTTCTACCACCTTCGAAGGCTCAACATTGTACCGGCTTCGGGCGTAGTTGTTCTTGGCTCGATCACTAAAAAATTCCCTAAGATGGGAATTCTTCAACAATGTCGCCACCTCTTCGCGAAGATGTCGGCAGTCCCCAGTTCTATGGCCGTGAGTCCCATGGTATTAACACCATAAACTAGATCCCTCTAGCTAGGATTGATCAAATTGGCATTTTGGAACCGTGCTTCCTTGATATTCCTCATTATCGATACCAACTCTACTAAACTAACGTTAAAGTTGTAATCTGATAACCTGGGATATGTGGAGTCTCGCGCCCCTAGCACCTCCTTCTCCTGAAATGGCCTATTTCTCCCTACCACGATCGGCTCTTCTATCAGGAACAAACTTATCTAATGACCGAAACCTTTTGCTACTACGACCTTTGATTCTTTCATGCAGTAGAAAATGACCTCTAGAAGAACCACTGATCTGCATCAAAGGCGCTTTTAAACTTGTCCTGGTTCTTATCTCAATCTCGTCCCTTGGTTGATACTGAGAAAAACTGAGATGATCATCATCTATCCTTATTTTTGACTCATAACGGTTATGGACATCCGCCCATGTGGTTGCTTGAAACTCGAGTAGGCTATCCTTTAGCTTTCTGGAAACGTCAGAGCTCCGCAAATTTAGACCCTTTGTGAATGCCTCCGCTTTCCACTCATATGGTACAGCCGGTATCACCTTCCTCTCTTTCTGGAACCGGATCACGAATTCTTGCAGCAATTCGGACTCGTCCTGTGCAATCCTGAATATGTCTGCTTTTCTGGCTTGAACCTTCCTTGTTCCGGCATGGGCCTTAACTTCATAATCATAGTGTAGTTCCTGATGTGCTACTGCTGAATGTCTGGCATCTTGAACCTCTTTAGAAGTAACTTTGGTGTCGTGCTCGGCTTAAACGACAAATGCGTGTATTTTTTCAAATCTGGGCCTTTTAGTACTGATGGTGCACCCGGAATCTGATCCATCCAAGCATGAAACTCCTTTGCATTTTGATTTATGCGCTCGCTTATTCCCTCATAAACCTCATGAGCTCGGTTTTGAAGGGATCATTCATGTTGTTATTCATAGATCCGATATCGGTCCCTCCATCTTCGTCGAAACTTCATACCTTGGGGTATTGTTATCGACCCTCTGAGTCATTTGGTTTGCAGGAACACTGGGAGGAATCGAGCCCCTTCCATTCGCTTTATTGGAGGCGCCTGATAATGCTTGTTTTAACTCTATCATCTCCTAATACTTTCTTGGGAGGTGTTTAATTATATCTTTCTAGTGTTCTCTCGGTATATTAACCATTTCCATGACATATTTCTCCTTTGCATCATTGGGAGTTGGTTCCCGCACGTGCCGAGGATACTGTCCTTCACGAACCAGGGTTGTTTCGTCACCTTCATTACGTGTGTGGCTGATTGAGTCACCATGTTGGGGAAAATCTTTGTGTTTCTCAACGTTGTGTGATGTTGACATCATTAGCTTCCATATTTGGTTTCTTACTAAGGAAAGAATCAAAACAAGTTAGTAATAAACGAATTAATAAAAGCAATTACGCAGTTGTCTATGCCCCATGGTGGGCGCCAAACTGTTTACCTGTAAAACGGTATAGTTGAATTTGTTATGTGGTTAATATTTTTTGATATTTTAGCCTAGCTCATTGATTAAGAATTAAGAGACTCGTTATTTGAAGAAAATTTGGTAGTTAAAGATCACATTTGATCATCTTAGGAAAAAGGGTATGGAAATGGGATCCTCAATATCCGGAGACAAAAGATTCATTAACAAACGAATTGATTGGATCCAAAATGATAAAGAGATAAGATTAAAATTGAGATTTAACGATTGAAATTGAAGAAGATGACAACTCTGGCTCCGAACCCAACGTCTTCTAGAGCACAAATGAAAATAACGAAAAATGAAATAAAGTTGTTAATTTCAGAGAAAAATAGTAAAGTATAGCCTTTTGTATAGAATGTTTCATGTCTCTACTATGGTTGTTATCCCCACTATTTATAGTTCTACTAGGGAAACAGGATCCTAGGATCAAGCTCCTCTTTAAATGATAATAAAAGGGCCATTGATGAGTATGTAACGGCAAGTCTTGGGTGTCAATATTCTCTGTAACGGCAGGTCTTGGGTGTCAATATTCTCTGTAACGGCTGCTCATTTAATACTAGAAAATATGCCCTCATTGAATGATGTCTGATGGCAACTCTTTGACCTTCTATCATCGACTGTGTTCTCTTCAGAATCAATTCGGTAACGGTCACACGCGCATTCAGTACTAATTGTTTCCCAACTCGTCTTTTGTCTATATTCGGTTTCATGTGTCATGTTACCATTCAACCATCCATTATAAACCAATTTTACCTCATACAGTGACAGTCCCTGAATAGTTATTCCCGAGATAAAATAATCTTAAATGATAAAATTGTCTTTCTCCTAACCTTTCTTCCATAGTCCTTTTACAAGGCCAAGTTCCAACGGAAAAATAAATTATTTATTATAAAATCAAACACATGATTTAGATTAATACTTTGTAATTCTCATTTTTAATCTAATAAACTAAATATTTACCAAAAAAAATATGTACACTAAATAATTGTATTAGTATTATTTAATGCTCGTACTGTAATTTTCATATTTCTCAGTATAACTTAGTTTGCATATCAAACATCCCCTAAGCGACTTCTTAAGTATAGTGAACACAGGAGTGTGTGCTAAAGGATGTTAAGTTCTTAACTTCTTCTCTATTTAATACTCCAGACAAATAAAGTTTAAAAATAAAAAACGATTTTGAGTACATAGCAAAAGTATCTTTAAAATATGTGTTGTTAAACATATTATATTTTCATTATTATAAGATCATATCATTAAGAGTAAAATGACAAAATTAAAATTAAATCTTTGTTCAAAATACAAAATAAAATCATTTTTGTTAAGCGTATTAAAAAACAATTATATAAAATATAATCAAAAGAGAAGCAAATTAAAATAAAAAGAGTAAATCAAAGGAGTCATATGAATTAAGTGATGAATTCTAGCTTATTTGAAGTATAACATCACATTTTAGTAATGTAAAGAGCTAAGAATTCCTTTTTAACCATTCATTTTCCTTTCCCGTTATGGGTTTCCTCACCTCTCAAATGTATAATTCTTTCGTCTCAAGTTATGTAAAAAAAATTGTATAAAACACAATTTATTTTTAAAAAACAAATTTGTATCAATTTTTTTTTGGTAATTAAAATATTTCATTAATCACCAAAAACTGTAATTACAAAACCAGCTAAGTCATCCTCGACTCGCTGCATTCCATTCTGTTTCTATACCTATACTACATGCAGTATATAATCAACAAACTAATATCTAGCTAGTTGGTCTATAATTGATTGGTATATGTCAGGAAAAAAAAAAAAAGATGATGCATCTTTGTCCTCAACTTCCATGTACTCTGATGTTGCATGTGCATGCAAC
Organism: Nicotiana knightiana; assembly: GCA_005239525.1. Lineage (NCBI taxonomy): Eukaryota > Viridiplantae > Streptophyta > Magnoliopsida > Solanales > Solanaceae > Nicotiana > Nicotiana knightiana. Next base: position 146,312 of record ML437096.1, read on the forward strand.
TTCCCTGGCAAGTTGCTCAACGGTCCTTGCTTAGCCTTCGAGGATTCGACTATTCCTCTCTTTTCATATCACATGGATATATTCAACATATGTAATTTTAATTATCCTTGCTTTCATCAATTTCTGTTGGTGTGTGGGATCAACCAGGTAATCAGTTGCTACCATGAACTGGGCTGAATATTTTGTAACTGTAGATATCTCAGTAATCTCCTCCACACTGCCATTTGTCACACCTCTTTTTTCGCAGCAACCCTATTACAAGGTTGAGTTAAAAGAGTTTTTCCAATCGAAGTGACGCTTTGAAAAAGAGATTATTTATTATTTAGAGTCGCCACTTGAAATTGAGTTTTGGTGTTCCAAGTCACCTTTTATTGAATCCCTTATCAAAAGGAAGATTTGACTCCCAATTCATGGTCTACGAAAACAGAAGATTGAGTAATACTTGGAAATTATGGCTCCAAATTTGTTGTCACTCACCATAATACTTGGAAAAAAGTTACCGTTTTCCTAAAGTACAATCGGATATACATGCAATTGATACAAATGTGATATATATATAAATATTAAAGACTTAGTAGATAAAACCAACACCTTATTAAGCACAATAACCATTCAATATCAAGCTTTGACATCATAGAGTACGTACAAATATAAAATCTTCAGTTTATTAATTATTCAAAGGATCCGTTAGCTTACCACAAAAACAAATCAATTTTGCAACAGTTATCAATGAATCAACTACATTGTAAAAGTCAAATTTCTTAATAAATAAAGATAAGAGCAATAGGGTTCACAATGGAGCAATAGGGTTCACAATTGCTATCATAAATGGAGCAATAGGGTTCACAATTCCCTGCAGAGAGGATCCTAATCCTTTTCCTGGTTCATAACCGTTCCTTAACATCAGCGAAGCTACCATCATAGATGTGGATGACAGACAGGGATGCTGAATTGGTTTTCCTTCTTCCACTTGGTCCACTTCAATCACCTCAAATGCTTGATATATGAGGGATTCACATCCTTCCTTGGCCTCGATACATGGAATGGATGGGTCATTATAGACAGATGAGTCGTCCTCCCCATGAACAACAATTTCTTTCCTGTCATACTCGAACTTGACCATTTGATGTAGGGTGGATGGTACA
>ML437097.1:0-29217 GCA_005239525.1 Nicotiana knightiana
TATATATTCTCAATTTGTTCCAAGTTATATCACGTGTTCTTAAAATCACGTATAAATTCAATTATTATCCATTTTTAGGGTAAACAGTTTGACGCCCACCGTGGGGATAAGGATAATAGTGATTGCCTGGCACTAACCTTCATAACACACATTATTTTACACTTGTTCTTGTGAGTATCCTTGATTCCAGGATCAATGTCGAACTCTCAGGTAGCACCCGTACACGTGGACAATGACTTCGGTCATCATGATGAAAATGTCAACATAGCACCAGGGAACGACGACCTCCAGTTGGACTCGATGGAGTTCCGATTGTAGATTCGATCGATGTCAGCTCCCATGTAGCCGTTAATGCAAATTTGTCCGTCGATCCCGAGAGTAGCATCCACAAGGATGTTTTATCAGCCGCTCAGAGCACACATGGTGGCGAAGAAGGAGGAATCAGCCTTCGAGTGATCTTCAAGATGTTGCAGGCTTAACAAGCCGCAATAGCACAACTACATAACCAGAACCATGCACCAAGCAGGATCGAGCCCGAGCCGTCCGAGTAAATTGTTCACCTTGTCGAATCGGTGTCAAGGAAATCGAATGGAAATGAATCAGGGACCGATCCCGCGATCATGAAGATGCTCGAGGAACTAACGAAGCGAGTTGAATCGGGGGGAAAGAAGATCGATGCAAACGACAAGAAGGCGGAAACCTAGAATTTCATAGTTGATCGAATCCCGAGGGCACCACCAATATTGAAGGGTTTGGATTACAAAAAGTACGTACAAAAGCCCTTCCCCCCAAGATCGAATCTGTGTTACTAAAGAAATTCGGGGAGACCCTGTCAAAGGGAGCGATGATATGGTACCATAATTTTCCACCTATTGATACACAATTTTTTCCTATATTATTTTGAAAATGTATATACATTTTCAAAACAATGCAGGAGCATCAATTAACATTTTTTCATAATTTTCTGTGATTTTAAAAGATTTTTAATTATATTGTTCCATCATTTTATTATCTAAATAATTACTAATCGCATCACAAATAATTTTAATTTTTATCATTTATATTTATATTAAGCTTTAAGTTATTTTATGCATAATTATATTTACATCTTCATGTTATAATACAATAACTTTGCAATAATAGCCCATGTGTGCATAATTACTTTATTTTTACACGAAAATGACTTTTTATATTTAATAATATTAAGTAATTATTTTAAATTATTTTCATACATAAATAGCATTTTAATCATTTATTAACTATTTTTATAAATTATTTTATTAAACTAAATGGGTATTTAACATATAGCCTCTTTTATGAATTTTTTTCGGACTTTAGCCCAATAACTACCCTAGCCCAATACCCTAACCTTATCCAATACCCATAACCCAAACCCAATAACCCAATAGTTATAACCCGCCCCAAACCTAGATTTAATCCTGGCCGTTGATCTCAGAAGATCAATGGTCCAGGACAATCTTTCCATTTTTAATTAACCAAACGACCTAAACCCTACTCACTTTTCCAAATCCGCCACCTTGAAACCCCTTCCCTCATCTCTACTCTCTCACCCTCCTTCTAACCCTAGCCCGCCGTCACTGAAACCTTTTGATTCATGGGTTCTTTCTTCAATCTCAGGCCCTATCTGGCCTCCTATCTCTGCTGGTTGTTCGATTTTCATGTTACTTGAGGATAATATCAAGAAGCTCGAGCCATATTTGGTTCAAATCTCTCACGTTCACGATTAATCTGTTTGTATTCACCCCCATGTCTGTGAGTATTATCACTTTTGTATTTTTATGGCTTCAAATCTCTGGTTTAAACCAGATTTTCCACCTCTATTTATTTTTTGTATAAACCTAACTATTTCTGGCCAAATGAGTTCAGATCTCTTTAGATCTGAAGCAGTTTGAGTTTGTTTGGTATTTTTCCTTTAAGATTCTTCTTACTTCTATTTTCAACCCATTACATTTTTCCCTAAAAGCTAGGGTTTCGATTTTTCAAGAGGTTTCTGCAAAAATGTTTAAAACGTTTAAATGTTCAACTATGGTTTTCTTCTTTGCTGTTTGACTGGTTTCTTTTACTTGAATTTCATCTCTATGTCTTTACACCTTAGGGGTTTTCAGTATTTGACTGTTGGTTATAATGTTTTGCCCGTTTACTGTGGATCTGTCAATTCAAGTGATTAACTTATTTACTTGCTTAATTAGGATTCGACATTTGTGCTTTCCTTTTAAAACTGATATCTCCTTGAAAGATTTTTACCTATTCTTTCCTTATGTGTGATTCTTAATTGGTACTACTTGCCTTAATTCTCTTGCTAACCTGATTTATGTGCTTTGATTACTAAAACTGACCTATAAGTGATCTCTGGATTTACTACTTACCTTATTTAGCCTCAATCTTGTTTACTTATTTATTCCGTGAAAGATGCTCCTTAATTTAAGTTACACTTACTGCTAATTGATTCATGCTAACCTTAATTGATTGATAAATTGATTTTCATACCTTATTTGTGTGTAATTTATTTTCATTCCTTATTTGGTTTTTACTCTACTATATGCTATAAAAACCTTTCACTATTCTGATTTTAGACACAAGCTCACGCTTACAGACTTACACTCACACTTTCTTCACTTTGCAACTTAAAAAGCTCTATGTTTTTCCTCAGAAAACTCTCTTTGTGATGCTACTCTGGTTTCTGCACTGTTTAGCCGGCTGGAAGCCAAGGCTAGACTCTTTGGATCCAAACTTTCATTACATTCCTGTTTACTTTCTTCCTAACTGGTATGTGTTAAATTCTGTTAACCTATTTCTATTCTATATGTTATGTGATTAGTTTATTTCGACCTCACCCTGCTTCTGTTTGATATATGATTCTTTTTTGTTTATTTCTCAATTAATATATCTTAATTCTTGTTATCTTGTTCTATTCTGAATGTTTATTTCAACCTTAGAATGCTTCTGCCTGATCTATGATGCATGTTTACCTCCCTCTGAAACTAGTATGCTCTAGTTCCTACTACCCTATCATGTTCTATGTGTTTTTTTGGTTAGTTATTTCAAACTTCAGCATGTTTTCTGTTCAATACATGCCTATATGATTTCACTTAATGACAAAGCTAATTAGGTTATCTTTAATAATGTGACTTAATGACAAAGCTAATTAGGTTATCTTTAATAATGTGAAACTCTGTATAATTAGTTGTATGTTCCGTGCCCTGCAAGCATGTGTAGTCAATTTTGTCTGTTAATTTAAGTTCCCGTGCTCTTTGTGAATCACTTTGAATACTGGTATGAGTACTTAGTTGAATAAGTACTAATCTGTTTAGACCATGTGCTCTGTTTATTTCTTGGCCCAGCTCTATTTGCTACCATGTAGTCTGAACTTATTTGCTTCTAAAAATCAAATTATTTTCTAAAACTATCCCCTTTACCCTCTATATACTGGTTTTCAAATTGCTACTCTTAGTTATCTAGGTTCCTGCCACCCCCAATATGAGCACTTATTAGGGTCCTTGAGATTCCTCCGAACTCTTACACATTGGGGCTAGTCTTCCAATCTTTTATGGATTGTTTTCTAAATGAGGTTCTGGTATGAGCATTGCCCGGGGTCCCTGAGGCCCTTGGGAACTTTGACACATTATTAACCTAATTTTATGTGCCATGGATGGATCCCATTATGCTTCAGACTTGCTTTGCTTGAAGGCCTGGCTTCCAAGTTAATATTGGGCCTGCTAAGGCTCCCTATAGGGTAATGGATAGTATTATGTAATTCATTCATATTAGGATGTAATAATGTAATAATCTATGTAATAACATATCTGAGGCTATTAGTAAAAGCTTGGGGGGTTTATATTTCTTTGTTCAAAACTCGTGTAGAAATCTTGTCTATAGGGTTACTGTGTTGATTGTGTGAGTGTTACTAATCGCTTAGAAACATGCCTATAGGATGTTTTCTTGACTGTTTGTGATCATGCATATTAGAGACACTGTATATAGGTCTTTTTGGTAATTCTGCATTAGAATCCATGTTCTTAGGATCTACACATGTTTCCAATCTCAATGTGCATTAGTGGTCATGTATATAGGATTCTATTTGTTTGAGCTAATAAACTTTCCTGGAAATTTCCTTTAAAAACTCTGCCCAATGTGATTAATAGATATCATGCCTATAGGAAATAAAAATCAATTTCAACTTAGATACCATGCCTACAGGAATAAAAGGAATCATTTTCAAAACCTAGAAATCATGTCTATAGGATTTAAACTAATAGATATCATACTCATAGGGTAAATCACTAGTAAGTTTAGAAATCATGCTTGTAAGAAATTCAACACTTAGAAACCATACATATAGGAGTTAACTAATTCTGAAAAATTAGAAAGCATGCCTATAGGATATAAAGAGATAAAAACATGTCTGTTAAAATCAGTAACTCGTTTATAAACTATGTTATAGGTCTATAATTAACAGTTGTAGATACCATGCCTATAGGATTTTGTTCTGGTTATCACTTAGGCAAACCTGTAGGTTTATTAAGAATTCTGGGCCTAAAATTGTGATCTCTTGCTGCTTGAAATTTGCGCAGATTCAGAACTTAATCAAACTTAGTAGGCAAATTGATAGGTCTCGATGCTCGCCTTAAACAAATTCTTCTTTACATTCTGTTTCTGCTCATCTAGATATCCTACCTATAGGATCCTAAATTAATGAAATTTGCTGATTGAACTGCGTGCATTTGTTGACTATTTGCGGAGGTTAACATGAGCCTTTAGTTGTTCTTCTGTGACAGCCCTATTTGAATTTTATTTGTTGCCTAGATTTTTCTCATTTTAAGCAACTTAGGTCAGTCTAGAACCACCTTAAATAGAGGTCCTAAACACCTCTAGGACCATAGGTAAGGGACGGGTAGTGCACGCATAAGGCACAAGTTAGAAGCTACTAGAACGCTTAAGTAACAACTGAAAGATAGTAATTGGTTAGTAGAGGAGATGATGACCTTTGCGCTAATACTATGTGTAGCACCCCAACCTGGGGAAAGTTACCAAATATTGCATGCAAATGATCTTATAGGCTAAAAAAATTTAGGACCCCTTTAATTCCTGTTTTAAAATAATAGTTGTCTAAATTGCTTTATTTTCCTTTAAAGACTAATTCTCTTAATTAAGTTCGGCCGGGACTCACCGTTGTGGACCTCGAGGGGTGCCTAACACCTTCCCCTCAAGGTAATTTCAAGCCCTTACCCGATCTCTGGTGATGCAAACTAGTTTCATGAGTTAATTACTCTAGGTGCCTTAACGCATCTTAATCCGTTAGGTGGCGACTCTTCAAATCCCATATCCCATCCCAAAGGGAAGGGAGTTGTCTCAGAAATGTCGAAGCCCGATTTCACGAGAAAAAGGGGGCGCGACAGCATGGCGACTCTGTTGGGGATAACCCTTAGGCTCCTACCATAACGAACCTGATTTTTGTGAATTAGTCTTTAAACATGCTTTATTTTGTTAATACTTGCACACCCTTTCCCTTTCCCACTTTATATGAATTTGGTTGCCTATTTCTTTTAAGCATTTACGATTTCTCTTTCTTGTTTTATTACTCTTTACTATGGAAACTGACTCGTCTCTTTATTTTTTTTAAACTCCTTTTCAATTATTAAATACCGCATTTATTATTTTTTTAACGTGCAAATACGTGACAACGTGCTATTTTCTGTTGCATAAATCATGCTCAGCATCATATTCCACTCGTGCATAATCAATACCATATCAAACGCTTGATGAGTGTTTGCGCTCTTCCTATATATCATCCATTTGAATTCGGAAAGTCTTATTTGCGGTAAAACTAGTCGATTGCAGTCGACGGTTTCGTGCCTTTCCCTCTCAAGTTGTCCGCTTGAGGGTACCAGTCTAGACCTCTATAGAAACCTTACTTTGATTTATTGTGCATGCATCATGGTCAAACCTAGCCAGGGTTAATATGTTATCCACATAATAACTCTTTAGGAAAATCCTTGTCCAAAAGTCCACCGGGGTTTCCATAATCTCAACGGACGCAACCACAATTTGTGCATTAATTTGGAGAAATAAGTGCCAATATGCTAATCATTGATGTATAAGTAGTCGAATCTGGAGGGGGAAAGGGTCTAACCTCATTTGTTTTGCAGAAAATGAGGTAGGAAGTCCTTAGGTTCGGCATGGTCCAAAGAATACCACCATTGTTGCTGGATTGGTGGGAGAACCTTTCGCCAAGCGACAAAGACCATGTGAAAAGGGTCCTCGAAAACTTACCCTCTTTATTGGACATCCAACCAAACAATATGTTGATCGAAGCGGCCACTATGTTCTGGGACGGAGAAAGGTCCATGTTCCATTTTGGAAACATAGAAATGACCCCCCTCTTGGAGGAGATAGGGGGGATTCACTGGATTACCTTGGGACAGTCCCGGTTTATTGGTGCCGGAAAACCGTACCGCTAGGGGGTTTCTGAAAATGATGGAATTGAAAAAGGACGATGATTTGGAATGCCTGAAGAAGTCCTACATAACCTTTGACTACCTCTATGAACGATATGGTCACAGCAAATCCTATCGTACCTTTCGTGATGAATTTTCCTTCACCTCCCTAGGTTGGACTCACCGTAGGGTTTTTATGTTCGCCGCATGCTTCCTAGGTATGATAGTGTTTCCAAGCAAAGGAGACAGGATTCACACCAGACTGGCCATGGTAACTAAAACCCTAATGGAAGGAATCGAGGGGAAAACATATACTATCGTCCCTATGATTATAGAAGACATATATCGGGCCTTGGAACGCTTCCAGAAGTGATTCAAACGCTTCGAGGGTTGCAGTCTATTACTACAGGTTTGGTTGTTAAAGCATCTCCAGAGAGGTCAATACCATCAAGAGTTTCCACGAAGGTCGTGGAATGATCATATAGCCTTCCATCACCCTAAGAGGATGACCTATATCCCGGATAGGTTTGCTCAACCAGAGAGTTCTACAGAATGGGTGCAGTTTTTTGACAATTTGGTCGAGGACCAGGTTCAATGGATGTTCGAATGGTTCCCTATAGTGAGTTCATCATCAGATCTAGGGACGCTCTGCACTTGGTGTTGATCGGGTTAAGGGTCATATACCCTTATGTTCCCATCAGGGTTATGAGACAGGCAGGTAGGAAGCAAGTCATACCGTGAGTCTCTAAAATAAGTCATTACAGAGCAGATTTTCAAGATGACGGCATCCCGTACAAATGTGAAGCTCAGCATATGTGGCACCTAAAGATTATTGTAGAAAGGGACACCATCGATCCAGACAGGTATCACGCAGGGCATGTACGCTTTTACCTATCATGCTTGGAAAACAACATAGTAGGGATAGTTGAGACGGGAATCGGTCAGGGAAAGAGGGTCATAGACGAAGTTGCTGAAGCCCAAGTGAAATACAATAAACTGCGCAAAAGGGTTCATGAGTCCGAGGCCGAGCATCTGGAGCAAAACAAGACTGATATGGAAATGATCAATGAATGGAGGGAAATGGCTATCAAGTCTAATGAAAGGCTGGAATATCTGGAGCAGGGTCTGATGGATCTGGAGGAGAAGACGAGGAAGAGAGTCGCCGACTGCCAGAATGCTGAGGGAAGCGAAGGAGGACATCTAGCAAAGGTATACCTGTTGTTGGGCATGCGCGACCTGGGGAACCTGATCGATGAAGCCAAGAAGATCAAGCCTTGGGAAGGTCCTTCTGGGAGCAAGTAGATCAGGTTTATCTGCTTTTTCAAATGTAATTAGGCCAAGTGCCATTAATGACTTATCTTGTTTAGTGTTTTTTTAGATTCACATTAATGAAATGAGGTAATTATTGGCACTGAAGTTCTCCAAATCAACTTGTCTCTAGGCCTACCTCGGGCACAACGAGGCTCCCAAATTAGGACGTGAATTTACATTCCCGCACTATGTGTTTAGATAATGCAAATACTCTTTTTGGAACCCTTACTGACTTGGTTACCTTTTGTTTTCCTTTCCTTTTTGATTATTCCCATTCCTCATGGTTGGTTCACGCATACTGGCATCATCAGCTTATCACACCAGATCCAGAGGCCCTCCACCTCCTCCTCCTCCAAGTGCACCTAAAGGCAAAGGGAAAGCTAAAATGGATGATATGAACGGCATCAGAAAAGACAACACTGCACACGACTTGGTTTTACGGCTTGAGCAGAAGATACTTGAACTACAAGGTGAGCTTGAGCAGGTCCGTAACTTGGCAAATCTCTCCCTCACATTGAATGTCCCAGACACCCAGAACCCTGCACCACCTCAGAACACACCCAACAAACTCCCGCAGAATCCTCTCATACCTCACCAGTATACAACCTCTCCTCAAAATCAGCATCTCCCTACTCAATACCCACAAACCACCTATCACACTCCTCAGACCACACCGCAACCTATCCCCGAACCCTAGAACTCCACCAATGATCACCACTACACCCAAACTCCTGGCATTCACCAGAACAACCCTATATACATAGAAAGTTTACCTCACTCCACTCAACCAATCTCCTATACACCAGAATCCGTCGAGAAGGATCTTCTCATCAAGAACATGGCTGAGGAGCTCAAGAAACTAACGAGTCGAGTTTAGGGTATTGAAGGAGGAAAAGGGATTGAAGGTCTTAATTACGAGGATTTGTGCATACAGCCGGATGTGGAACTTCCGGAGTGTTACAAACCTCCTAAGTTTGAAATGTTTGATGGAACGGGCGACCCCAAGGTTCATTTAAGAACTTACTGTGACAAGCTCGTGTGGGTTGGAAAAGACGAAAGGATTCGCATGAAGCTGTTTATGAGAAGCCTTACTGGAGATGCCATGTCTTGGTATATAAGCCAGAATCCCAAGAAATGGGCTAATTGGGTGAACATGGCGTCATATTTCATGGATAGGTTCAGATTCAACACAGAGAATTCACAGAATGTTTTCTATATCCAGAACCTCAAGAAGAAGCCAACTGAGACTTTTCGCAAGTATGCTACTCGGTGGAGGTCAGAAGCAGCGAAGGTCAGGCCGGTGTTATATAAGGAACAGATGAACAAGTTATTTCTCATGGCACAGGATCCGCAATATCACGAAAGGCTAATGGTTATTGAGAATCATAAGCTCTCCGATATCAGCAAGCTCGGAGAAAGGATCGAGGAATGTATTAATAGTGGAATGGTGACGAATTTTGAGGCACTGCAGGCCACGAACAAAGCATTACAATCAGGTCGCATATCGAAAAAGATAGAAGTGGGAACAGTAATGGTTTCCCAAAGCCCGAAAACTCCATTTGTATACCAAACACCTCCACCCACATACCAACCATCACCTCCTAGATATTCCCAACCTGCTACCACCTACCACGCCTATAATACCCAACCATTCTATTATCAATCACCTCCAACTCGTCCAAACTACCAAAAACTCAAGCCTAATTTTGATCGCAAACCACCCAGACAGTACACCGCCATTGCTGAACCCATCGACCAGGTGTACGAAAGGTTGAAAGACGCTGAATATGTCACCCTTATTCCCGTTTTGGCAATGGAGAATTCATCTCAATGGGTCAATCCAAACAAGACATGTGCATATTATTCCGGCATGAAGGGACACACTATTGACTAGTGCTGCACCTGGAAAGACAAGATTCAAACACTGATTGATAATAAGGTCATACAGGCAAAGGAAGCTGCACCCAATGTCCGCAACAATCCTCTCCTAGATCGTAGGGGTGGAGGGGTCAATTTGATAGAAAATGATGAAAAGTTGGATCCCGAGGGATCAATTGGGCTTATTCGAGAAGGTGATGATCCTAAGAAACCTGCAGTCACATTCAATCCCATTGTGGTGCAGGTACAGCCGCCAGTTGAAGTCGAGGTAGCCGCATCGGTTCCTTTAGAAGTATAAGTAACACCACCTGCAGCAACACTTACTCCATTTGAAGTGGAGGTGGCCACACCTTTCACAGTAACGGTGGCATCCACACCACTCTTCAAGTCCAATGTTATACCTTGGGATTATGTGGTTGAGGCTAGAAGAAAGGGAAAGTCAAAGATGGAAGAATCCGGTGCTGCACAAGGAATGACCAGAACAGGAAGGGTTTATACACCTGAACATTTAGGAGAAACCAGTAAGCAAGCTTCTAACAAACCTCCCGTCATTGAGACTGGTCCAGATGACCTCTGGAGGAAGGTACATGCAAGGGAGTACTCTGTCGTTGATCATCTGAACAAGACTCTCACCCAGCTATCCATCCTGTCATTATTGCAAAATTCTGAAGCACACAGAAATGCTTTGATGAAGGTATTGAATGAAGCATATGTGCCAAACAACATCACTAGCGGAGAAATGGCCAATTTGGTGGGGCAGGTGCTAGAAAGCCACAAGATCATTTTCCATGAGGACGAGCTGCCACCTAAAGGGTTAAGTCATAACAGGGCGCTGCACATCACAGTGCAATGTGAAGATAAATTTATCGCCAGAGTTTTGATAGATGGAGGATCCAGCCTCAACATTTGCCCGTTGACAACTCTAAAGAGGCTGGGCAAGGGTTTACACGAGATACGAGCAGGGACTATGAATGTGAAAGCGTTCGATGGGTCTCAAAGGGCTACCATTGGAGAAACTAATCTCTGCCAGCAGATAGGTCCCACCTGGTTTGATGTTGAGTTTCATGTGCTGGACATATCCACCTCCTACAATTTGTTGTTGGGACGAACTTGGATACACGCCGTTGGAGCTGTCGCATCCACTTTGAACCAAGCGGTAAATTTTGAGTGGAACCATCAAGAAGTAATTATCCATGGAGATGGGAGTAACCCCATTTACACCAGTCAGGTTGTTCCAATGGTTGAAAACATAAGGAAGTTAGGTGGAGAAACCTACCATCGCATCGAGCGTGTTAACGCGATTGAAAAGGATAAATGGTGGAGTAGAAAAATAGAGAGTATACTGGCATGGTCAGGGTATGAACCTAGAAAGGGGATTGGTAAAAAGCTTCAAGGTATCTCCAAACTAGTACAGCTGAAGCGCCATGGCACAACCTTCAGGTTCGGATATCAGTATACCTGGCAGGAATATCGAATTTGGTCGCCACCATGGCGTGGTCCATACTACCCTCTTGAGAAACCCGTGCCGCACTTGAGTCAGACCTTCCATCATGCCGATATCATATGGGGATCAGAGGAAGAAGAAGCATTGGCAGCATTGAGGAATTTATTCTTGGAAGATGATGATATGGACTGTTGTGTGATCGTCGAGGAGGAGGAGGAGGAAGTCCCTACCATCCAAGATATGGAGAGAGAAGCATTCCTCATGAACTGTACTGTTAGACCATCAAGGGCCCGACGATTCCCCGGGTAGCAAGGCTGAATAACATTGTTTACTTTTCTAAAAAAATGATTTCCACTTTTGCCTTTTTTCTTTTGTCTTAAATAATATTTTTCAATGTTCCAAAAATGTTATTTGAGTTATTGAAAATCATTTTGTTTGAAATTTTAAATGGCTTGATGTTTTATTATTACTATTTTTATTTCATATCTTTTTCCCTACAGCATTGCTATTTCTTATCTTGATGAACCGACAATTGTGACATGTAATGAGACAACGCAACAAGAGGATAGTGATTCAGAGAAAATAGAAGAAGAGGATGTAATACCTGAAGATATCATCAGAGAAGTAAAGAATTTTGAGAACAAGCCCAAGTCTAACCTGGACGAGATCGAGATGGTCAACTTGGGAGATTCTGAAACCGTCAAGGAAACCCGCATAAGCATCCATTTATCACCGTCAAAGAAAGAGGAATACACTCGGTTCCTGAAAGAATATGAGGATATCTTTGCATGGTCATACGACGATATGACAGGGTTGAGCACATCCATAGTGGCTCATAAGTTACCTACAAATCGATTGTCCCCGCCAGTGAAGCAGAAACTCAAGAAATTCAAGCCAGACATAAGCCTGAAAATCAAGGAGGAAGTCACCAAGCAGATCAAAGTCAAGGTCCTTAGAGTAGTTGAGTACCCAACCTGGTTGACCAACATTGTACTGGTGACAAAGAAATATGGGAAAGTCAGAGTCTCTGTTGATTATCGGGATCTAAACAGAGCAAGTTCCAAGTATGATTTCCCGCTACCAAATATACACATTCTGATCGACAATTGCACCAAGCATGAACTACGTTCCTTTGTAGATTGCTTCGCAGTTTACCATCATATTTGGATGGACGAAGAAGACGCAGAGAAAATAGCCCTTATTACACTATGGGGAGTGTACTGCTACAAAATAATGTCGTTCGGTCTGAAGAACGCTGGGGCCACCTACATGAGGGCCATGACAAAATTTTCCATGACATGATACATAAAAAAATAGAGGTATATATGGACGACGTCATCATCAAATCCAAGAGGGCTACAGATCACATAGCAGATTTGAGGAAATTCTTTGACCGGCTACAAAAGTACAATCTAAAGTTAAATCCCGCAAAGTGTGCATTCAGGGTTTCTGCCAGAAAATTGCTGGGATTCATTGTCAGTCGCCGAGGAATAGAGTTGGACCCGTCAAAGGATAAAGTTATCCAGGAATTACCACCACCAAAAAGCAAGAAGGATGTGATGAGTTTCTTGGGACATTTCAATTGCATCAGCCGTTTTATAGCACAGTATACAGTAATATGTGAGCCTATTTTCAAAATGCTGAAGAAGGATGCCGCAACCAGTTGGACCGAGGATTGTCAAAATTCTTTTGACAAAATCAAGGAATACTTGTCCACACCACCAGTCTTAGTCCCGCCAGAGCCTAATAAACCACTACTACTCTACCTTGCAGTGTTAGATGGAGTCTTCGGTTGTGTTCTGGGACAACATGACGAAACGGGAAGAAAAGATCAAGACATATACTACTTAAGCAAGAAGTTCACTCCTTATGAAGTACGATACTCTCTACTGGAATGCACTTGTTGCGCTTTGACATGGATAGCTCAAAAGATAAGGCATTACTTCTGTGCCTATACTACATATCTCATATCAAGGATGGATCCCCTGAAGTACATCTTTCATAAACCCATGCCTACTGGGAAGCTGGCCAAGTGGCAAATCTTGCTGAGTGAGTTTGACATTGTCTATGTAACTCAGAAAGTAGCCAAGGGACAAGCATTAGCAGATCATCTTGCTGAGAATCCTATAGGAGGAGAATACGAACCCCTAAAAATGTATTTTTCGGATGAGGAGGTATCTTTAGTAGGAGAAGATATTGTTGAAGCCTACGACGGTTAGAGGATGTTTTTCGATGGAGAAGCAAATTTTAAATGAGTGGGTATCGGAGACGTCTTGGTATCAGAAATTGGTCAGCATTATCTGGTGTCTGCAAAACTCAGACTCCCATGCAACAACAATATGGCGGAATATGAAGCTTGCATATTAGGGCTCAACCTGGCTGTTGATATGAATATTCAGGAATTGCTGGTGATCGGCAATTCAGATCTGCTTGTGCACCAGGTACACGGAGAGTGGGCTACCAAGAATTCCAAAATACTACCTTATCTGCATCATGTACAAGAAATGAAGAAGAGGTTCACAAAGATAGAATTCCGGCATGTCCCAAAAATTTAAAACGAGTTTGTTGATGCATTGGCCAACCTGTCATTAATGATACATCATCCAGACAAGAACTTCATTGATCCCATTCCAGTAAAGATCCATAACCAGCCTGCATATTGTGCCCATGTTGAAGAGGAAACAGATGAAAAACCTTGGTTCCACGACATCAAAGAGTATTTGGCAAAAGGAGAATACCCAGAGCATGCAAACCATACTCAGAAACGCACACTTTAGAGGTTGTCCAATCACTTCTTCCAAAGCGGAGGAACTCTATGCAGAAGAACTCCTGATCTGGGACTGTTAAGATGTGTTGATGCAAAAGAGGCTTCTATATTGCTCGAGGAGATACAGAGGCTTCTATATTGCTCGAGGAGATACAGGCCGGAACTTGCGGCCCACACATGAATGGATTTGGCTTGGCCAAGAAGATACTCAGGGCCGGCTACTTTTGGATGACCATGGAAACAGACTGCATCCGGTATGTTCAGAAGTGCTACCAATGTCAGATACATACAGACATGATACGAGTACCGCAGAACGAGCTTAATGCGACAAGCTCATCTTGGCCCTTTGCTGCTTGGGGAATGGATGTCATTGGTCCAGTCGAGCCCACCGCCTCAAACAGGCACCGGTTCATTTTAGTGGCCATCGACTACTTCACTAAATGGGTTGAAACTGCATCTTACAAAGCTGTGACCAAGAAGGTCATTACGGATTTTGTCCACGACCGAATCGTCTGTCGATTTGGGGTTCCAGAGTCCATCATCGCTGATAATGCCGCCAATCTCAATAGTGATCTGATGAAATCCATGTGTGAGACTTTCAAAATCAAGCACAAGAATTCCACAGCATAAAGGCCTCATATGAATGGAGTCGTGGAAGCTGCCAACAAAAACATCAAGAAAATACTAAGGAAAATGGTAGAGAATCATAAATAATGGCATGAGAAACTACCATTCGCCTTACTGGGATATCGTACCACAGCCCGCACATCAACCGGGGCAACCCCTTATCTGTTGGTTTATGGCACTGAAGCCGTAATTCCCGCTGAAGTGTAAATTCCTTCCTTGAGAATCATACAAGAAGTCGAACTCAGCAAAGCAGAATGATAAGGAGTAGCTATGAGCAACTATCCCTCATAGACAGAAAAAGGATGAATGCAGTATGTCACAGTCATCTTTTTCAGAACAGAATGTCCAGAGCCTTCAACAAAAGAGTCACGCCAAGACAGTTCGCACCGGGGCAACTGGTGTTGAAAAATATTCCGCATCAAGATGAAGCCAAAGGGAAATTCTCTCCCAACTGGCAAGGTCCTTACATGGTTCACAGAGTATTGACAGGAGGAGCACTCATACTCGTAGAGATGGACGGGTAAATTTGGCCAAAGCCTATCAACTCAGACGCAGTCAAAAGATATTATGTGTAAAATCATCTTATGCTTTTCTATATGATGTAAATTGAACTACGCTCGACCTGATTCCCGTTTAAGAGGGGATATGTAGGCAGCGCTGTGGGTTCGGTCACAGTTCAGTAAAATTTCCATTTTCCCACAAACAGAAACTGGGATAGAATTTTGAGGAGGACCCTCAAAATTCCGAAGTATGTTCAGCCAACCGCAGTGTATGGAGCAGTCAGAAAAGTCATCTAGTTAACTGGGGAGAAATTTTGAGGAAGACCTCAAAATTCTACAGCAGAAGAAGTCGCAATGTCTCTGGTTGTGTCACAGTTACTGATTCATCTAACTAATTTCTAAACTATATATTACTATGTCTTTTAGAAAATTATGCACGCATACTTTTGAAATAGGAAACTTTGCTTTAGCAAATGCTACCCTAATAGTTTGAACAAGATATTCCGATAAATAGGAGCAAATCGGACAAGCAAAGGCACGAACCAACCTCCACCGCTAAACTCACAATTTTTTCTTTGGATGCACGACTATATCACCATGACAAACACCATCACAATGACGCAATCGCTATGCATAAAACACATTGTCAGCTAAGAATATTGCACTTTTATTCTTCTCTTTGCATGGGACTAAGAATTGTCCCAAACTTTGTATGAGACTAAGCCTTATCTCAATCCTGCATGAGGCTAAGCACTGCCTTCTCTTTGCATGGCACTAAGCATTGTCCTGAATCTTGCATGAGACTAAGCCCCGTCTCAATTTTGCATGAGGCTAAGCCCTGCCTCCTATTTGCATAAGGCTAAGCACCGCCTTCTCTTTGCATGGGACTAAGCATTGTCCCAAACTTTGCATGAGACTAAGCCTGTCTCAACACCTGCATGAGGCTAAGCCCCGCCTCCCTATTTGCATAAGGCTAAGCACTGGCTTCATCTTGCATGAGACTAAGCCTTGTCTCAAACCATTTGCATGAGGCTAAGCCTTTCCTCCTATTTGCATAAGGCTAAGCACTGTCTTCATCTTGCATGAGGCTAAGCCCTGCCTCTCTACTTGCATAAGTCTAAGCATTGCCTTCTATTTGCATGGGACTAAGCACTATCTCGGATCTTGCATGAGACTAAGCCCTATCTCAACACCTGCATGAGGCTAAGCACTGTCTTCTCTTTGCATGAGACTAAGCACTGTCCCGAATATTGCATAAGGCTAAGCATGTCCTTCTCTTTGCATGGGACTAAGCCCTGTCCTGAATCTCGCACGAGATAAGCACTACCTCTCTTGCATTGTTCTCTTCTCTCGGGATAAGCTCTGCCCTCAACTTCATACAAGACTAAGCTATGTATTATCTCTTCTAGAATCATGTCTATCCACCTCATGGGCTGAAATATAGCTAACTTATCCGAAGGCTTCATAGTCTGAAGGCACCATCCTCATAGCCGGAAGACATCATGCCATGGCCTGAGGATTTCTCAAACTTTTACATCATTATTCAAAGGCGTCATGGTTCGGAGGCACCATTTTCATGGCCCGAGAACATCATTTCATGGCCTGCGAATCCCTTATCGCACAACTCATGGCCCAGGACGTCATGGTCCAAGGACGTCATTCCCAACCGTCCAAAGACAATTTTCATGGTCTGAAGGGAATTTGCATCATGTCTAAATTTACGCAAAGTCATACGTATATGCTTGCAGTACATCTTCTGATTTTGCAAGTGACCTAGTGAGTAACTGTTATCCTAACAGGAGCAATCCCGCTCCAGTTCCTTTAAATTATTTCGAAACCTAATCGCTCACCATAACCGTTTCACCTATTCGAAACCTTGTATTCGTCCTTGTGATAACTTCATCGATTTATTCCGCCGATGAATCCAGAACTACACACGGCCTGATTCCTGTAAAACCAGGGATATGTAAACAGCTCAAAAACTGGAGTGCGGCCTCTATTTTCCAAATCACTCTATTCGATCAAAATTGGCCATCAAATCTTTACCTGACAACTCTTTCATCCTTCGCAGGTAAAGAGGGGCAGTTGTTGATACCTAATTTTTCCGTATATTATTTTCAAAATGGATATATATTTCCAAAACAATGCAAGAGCATCAATTAACATTTTTCCATAATTTTTTGTGATTTTAAAAGATTTTTAATTAATTTGTTACATCATTTTATTATCTAAATAACTACTAATTACATCATAAATAATTCTGTAATAATTTTATTGCCTAATTTTTATCATTTATATTTATATTAAGTTTTAATTATTTTATGCATAATTATATTCACATCTTCAGGTTATAATTGCAATAACTTTGCAATAATAACACATGTGTGCATAATTACTTTATTTTTACACGAAAATAATTTTTATATTTTATAATATTAAGTAATTATCTTAAATCATTTTCATACATAAATACAATTTTCATCATTTATTAACTATTTTTATAAACTATTTTATTAAAGTAAATGGGTATTTAACATATAGCCTCTTTTATGAATTTTTTTCGGACCTTAGCCCAATAACTACCCCAGCCCAATACCCTAACCTTACCCAATACCCATAACCCAATACCCATAACCCAAACCCAGTAACCCAATTATTATAACCCGCCCCAACCCCAGATTTAATACTGGCCGTTGATCTCAAAAGATCAACGGTCCAGGACAATCTTTCTATTTTTAATTAACCAAACGACCTAAACCCTACTCATTTTTTCAAATCCGTCGCCTTGAAACCCCTTCCCTCTCTCTTCTCTCTCACCCTCCTTCTAACCCTAGCCCGCCGTCACTGAAACCCCTTTGATTCATGGGTTCTTTCTTCAATCTCAGGCCCTATCCGGCCTCCTATCTCTGCTGGTTGTTCGATTTTCATGTTACTTGAGGATAATCTCAAGAAGCTAGAGCCAGATTTGGTTCAAATCTCTCATGTTCTCGATTAATTTGTCTGCATTCACCCCCATGTCTGTAGTATTATCACTTTTGTGTTTTTATGGCTTCAAATCTTTGGTATAAACCAGATATTCCACCTCTATTTATTTTTTGTATAAACCTAACTATTTCTGGCCAAATCAGTTCAGACCTCTTTAGATCTGAAGCGGTTAGAGTTCGTTTGGTATTTTTCCTTTAAGAATGTTCTTATTATTATTTTCAACCGATTACATTTTTTCCTAAAAGCTAGGATTTCAATTTTTCAAGAGGTTTCTGCAAAAATGTTTAAAACATTTAAATGTTCAACTCTGGTTTTCTTCTTTACTGTTTGACTGATTTCTTTTACTTGAGTTTCATCTTCATGTCTTTACACCTTAGGGTTTTTCATTATTTGACTGTTGGTTATAATGTTTTGCCCGTTTACTGTGACTCTGTCAATTAAAGTGATTAACCTATTTACTTGCTTAATCAGGGTTCAAAAATTGTTCTTTCCTTTTAAAACTAATATCTCCTTGACAGATATTTACCTATTCTTTCCTTATGTGTGATTCTAATTGGTACTACTCGCCTTCATTCTCTTGCTAGCCTGATTTTTGTGCTTTGATTACTAAACCGATGTATAAGTGATCTCTGGATTTACTAATTACCTTATTTAGCCTCAATCTTGTCTACTTATTTATTCCGTGAAATATGCTCCTTAATTTATGTTACACTTACTGTTAATTGACTCATGTTAACCTTAATTGATTGATTAATTGATTTTCATACCTTATTTGTATGTAATTTATTTTCATACCTTATTTGGTTTTACTATACTATATGCTATAAAAACCTTTCACTATTCTGATTTTAGACACAAACTCATGCTTACAGAGTTACACTCGCACTTACACACTCTCACACTTTGTTCACTTTGCAACTTAAAAAGTTCTCTGTTTTTTCTCAAAAAAAACTCTCTTTGTGCTGCTACTCTGGTTTCTGCACTGTTTAGCCGGCTGAAAGCCAAGGCTAAACTCTTTGGATCCAAACTGTCATTACATTCCTCTTTACTTTCTTCCTAACTTGTATGCGTTAACTTCTGTTAACCTATTTCTATTCTATATGTTATGTGATTAGGTTATTTCGACCTCAACCTACTTATGTTTGATACATGATTCTTGTTTGTTTCTTTCTCAAGGATATATTTTAATTCTTGTTATCTTGTTCTATTCTGCATGTTTATTACAACCTTAGCATGCTTCTGCCTGATCTATGATGCATGTTTACCTCTCTCTAAAACTAGTATGCTCTAGTTCCTACTACCCTATCCTGTTCTAGGTGTTTGTTTGGTTAGTTATTTCAAACTTCAGCATGTTTTCTGTTTAATACATGCCTATATGATTTCACTTAGTGACAAAGCTAATTAGGTTATCTTTAATAATGTGAAACTATGTATAATTAGTTGTATGTTCCATGCCCTGCAAGCATGTGTAGTCAATTTTGTCTGTTAATTTAAGTTCTCATGCTCTTTGTGAATCACTTTGAATACTGGTATGAGTACTTAGTTCTCATTGTCTAGAACCACCTTAAATAGAGGTCCTAAACACCTCCAGGACCATACGTAAGGGACGGGTAGTGCACGCATAAGGCACGAGTTAGAAGCTACTAGAACGCTTAAGTAACAACTGAAAGATAGCAATTGGGTAGTAAAGGAGATGATGACATGTGCGCTAATACTATTTGTAGCACCCCAACATGGGGAAAGTTACCAAGTATTTCATGGAAATGATCCTATAGCCAAAAAACATAGGACCCCTTTAATTCCTGTTTTAAAATAATAGTTGTCTAGATTGCTTTATTTTCCTTTAAAGACTAATTCGCTTAATTAAGTTCGGTCGGGACCCACCGTTATGGACCTCGAGGGGTGCCTAACACCTTCCCCTCAAGGTAATTTCGAGCCCTTACCCGATCTCTGGTGATGCAAACTAGTTTCATGAGTTAATTACTCTAGGTACCCTAACGCACCTTAATCTGTTAGGTGGCGACTCTTCAAATCCCATATCCCATCCCAAAGGGAAGGGAGTTGTCTCAGAAATGTCGAAGCCCGATTTTGCGAGAAAAAGGGGGCACGACACCACCTAACTCTATTGATTCTTTTGCCCTGCTTGCAGATTCTTTTGTAAAAGCGCACGTCGGAGCCATAAAGGTCAAGACTAGGAAGTCGGACCTCTTCGAGGTAAAACAGAAAGATAACGAGATGCTCCCAAAGTTTGTGTCTCGGTTCCAAATGGAACGAATGTACGTACCACCGGTCTCTGATGATTGGTCCATTAAATCTTTCACTCAAGGACTAAATGTACGAACCTCAGTGGCTTCACAGGAGTTGAAGCAGAACTTGATTGAATACTCGATCGTTACTTGGTCCGATGTACATAATTGGTATCAATCAAAGATTAGAGTCGAAGACGACCAGCTGGGATCTCCTTCCGGGTCCGTTTATCCAACCAGGCCCGCCGATAGAATCAAAAGGGACATTGATTGAGAACCAAGGTTGAATAGGAATCGATACTAGCCGTATAATGGAGATCGTAGGGGCAATAGACCCGGGCACAACCCTGTACGAGGTGAAAGGAGAAATAATCGAGGCCAGAGCTCTCGAGGTCTCATGAGCAAGAATGGTTTCGACAGGCATATCAGGCCTAAAACAACACCACGATTGTCAGAATATAACTTCAATGTTGACGCATCCTCCATCGTATCGACTATCGAACGCATCAAGGATACTAAATGGCCTCGACCTCTGCAGACCGATCCAGACCAGAGAAATCCCAACCAAATTTGCAAGTATCGTGGCACCCATGGCCACAGAACGGAAGATTACAGACAGTTGAGATAAGAAGTAGCCCGGTTATTCAACGACGGGCACTTTCGGGAGTTTCTTAGTGATCGAGCCAAGAATCATTTCAGAAACAGAGATTCCAACAGAGAAAACGAGCAAGAATAACCACAACACTTCATTTACATGATTGTCGTAGGGGTCGATGTTCCCTAAGGGACAGTGTTAAAATGCACCAAGGTGTCGATCACAAAGGAGAAGTGAACTCGGGATTACATGCCAGAAGGAACCATGTCCTTAAACTATGAGAACACAGAAGGGATCATGCAACCCCATAACAATGCACTGGTAATATATGTACTCATGAATAAGACTCAGGTTAAACGTGTGTTAATTGATCCAGGTAGTTTGGCCAACATCATTCAATCGAGGGTCATAGAACAACTCATCCTGAAAGACAAAGTTGTGCCCGCGGCCCGAGTGCTAAACGGATTCAACATGGCATGTGAAACCACTAAGGGCGAGATAACTTTGCCAGTGAACGTGGCCGGGACCATCCAGGAGATGAAGTTCCATGTAATCGAGGGCGACATGAGATACAACATTCTGTCCGGGAGACCATGGATCCACAACATGAGGGCAGTGCCCTCGACCCTTCACCAGGTTCGAAAATTCCAGACACCAGAGGGAATCAAAAGTCTAAGGGGAGCAACCCACCTCAAGAGAAATGTTTGTAACTGAAGAAGTGATTCCGTTATCGGCACTCCCTTCAACAAAAGGGTCAAATTTTAAGGGAAAACAAGAGGCCATTTAGCAATCACAGACACCGACCTTGACCCAACTTGAGAAGCAGAGGATTGACGAAGATGACGATTATGGGGTCCTTTGATCCTTCATAGTCCCCGACGACTCAAATCAATGGTCGAAGAGCTATAGCAAGTCATACTAATTGAACATCTGCCCGAACGAAAGGAATACCTCAGCACGGGGTTAACTCCAGAGCTCAAGAAAAAACTTATTCAATTTCTTACAGCTAACATGGATTGTTTTGCTTGGTCCCATATCGACATGATAGGGATACCACCGGAAATCACCACCCATAAACTAATCTTGGACCCGAAGTTCCATCTGGTGAAGAAGAAAAGAAGACCTCGGTCCGAGATCAAGCATGCCTTCATCAAAGATTCGGTACCAAGATTCTTAAAATATGGTCCATCCGGGAAGTAAAGTACCCCGAATGGTTAGAAAACGTAGCAGTAGTCCCTAAAAAAGGAAACAAACTTAGAATGTGTGTAGATTACAAAAATCTAAATAAAGCATACCACAAGGATTCTTTTCCTTTTCCTAATATCGATCGCATGATCGATTCCACGGCCGGCCACGAGATCCTCAGTTTTCTCGATGCCTATTCTGGGTACAACTAAATACAAATGAACCCGGATGATAAGGAATCGACCTCGTTCATCACTAAATATGGAACCAACTGCTATAACGTAATGCCATTTGGATTAAAACATGATGGTTCCACGTATCAACGCCTAGTAAACCGGATGTTCGAAGAACAAATTGGGAAATCTATGGAAGTTTACATTGATGAGATGTTAGTTAAGTCCCCGCGAGTAGGGGACTATTTGAAGCATCTGCAGGAGATCTTCGATGTATTAAGAAAATACAATATGAAGTTGAACCCGGAAAAATGCACGTCCGGGGTCGGGTCAGTAAAATTTCTCGGATTCATGGTATCCAATCGAGGAATCGATATCAACCCCGACAAGATCAAAGATATCGACGACATCACGGTAGTAGACAACGTAAAGGTCGTGCAGAGGTTAACAGGGTGCATAGCTGCCCTGGGGCGATTCATCTTGAGGTCCTCCGATAAGAGCCATCGATTTTTCTCGTTGCTGAAGAAGAAAAATAACTTCTCATGGACTCTGTAATGCCAGCGGGCCTTGGAAGAGCTAAACTGATTCTTATCGATCCCGTCACTGCTTCACATACCGAGGGAAGACGAACGGTTGTACTTATATTTGGTAGTAACGAAGATAGCGGTAAGTGGAGTCCTAGTCCGGGAAGAACAAGGTACGTAATTTCCAATTTATTATGTTAGTCGAACCTTAGGTGAGGCCAAAACTAGGTATCCCCACCTAGAAAAGTTAGTGCTCGCTTTGATACGTGCCTCTAGGAAAATAAAACCATACATCCAATGTCACCCCATATGTGTTGTAACGGCTTATTCACTTTGAAATATTATGCATAAACCCGAGCTTTCGGGATGGTTGGCCAAATAGGTCGTAGAAATCAGCGGGTATGATATTGAATATCGACCCCGAACAGTCATTAAGTCTCAAATTTTGGCAGACTTTGTGGCTGACTTCATGTTGGCCCTAGTACCAGTTGATACCCAATATTTTCCAAAATATTTTTTTAGTAGCATATATACCTTCAAAATCATGCATTAATAGCAATTGGTTTTTTTCCATTATTTTTCTGCATTTTTATAAATTTGTCCAGCATTTTATTTCCAATAAATAATTACAAAATTACATCACAAAGCATTTCTTGATTTAATTTAAAATTTATGTTCCTATTAAAACCAAATTATGCCATAAATAGCCAAATTGGCACCGTTTGGCTATAATTGCAATAACTTTGCAATTATAGCCCATGCATATAATTTTGTACTATTTTCTACTAGAAATTAGTCTTTTATATTTTTAAATACCAAATAATCATTTTTTATTATTATTTCCATGCATAGAATTCTTTTTTAATTAGCATTTATGTTATAAATTATTTCGACTAATTTAATTCGGGTATTTAACAAATGTCCTATTTTTATTTCAATTATAGCCTAAATTATAGCCAGCCCAAAACCTTAATTATACCTGGCCCAACAGACCCCAGGCCCAAATCCTAATCACCCGAATCAATTTCTGTTTTTTAATCTGGGTCGTTGATCAATTTTGATCAACGGACCAGATCCGTTCTTTCCTAAATTAACCNCTGCCTAACCCTAACTCCCTTCGCAGGCTGCTGGCTCACCGGTAACAATGGTGGTTCTCTACCACCCCTAGCCTCTATGGCTCCTCCCATGCCCGATTTCTTGCTATCTCGAGGTCCTTAAGGGACCAGTGGTTGTTCACTTCCCTCCCCTGGGTCCGTGATTACCATTCTCATGCCACCATGGCTCGATTGAGTAAGATCTTTCTATTTTCCGGCTAAACCTATGGTTTCTAAGCCGGAATCTCTCTATCTCTGGGTTGTTCTTCTCTGAAACCCTATTTTTATATCTTGACTCGTTAGATCTGTAACAGATCTAAGAGTATTTTGAGTTATTTCCCTATTTTCCAGGAGAAACTTTATGATCTTTTCAAAACGTCTCTTCATCTCCATAACTAGGGTTTCTTAACCCCTTTTTCAAAACGACTTTTCCTCTGATTTTAAGTGTTATTCTATAATCTTTACTATGTTTAAACGATTTATTTAGGTTTTCCCTTTAACCTGATTAACTGTGTTAAAACCCCTAATTTCTTGGCTTAGTTCTGGGATCTGAGTCTGTCTACGCTGATTTGTTCGTTGGATTTCTATGCATGTCTGTTTCTCATGAATATATTCTGAATTTTCGAGATTTCTACCCTATTATGCTCATTAGGGTTTCTGATTTTGCTTCTCCCTGCCTATATTATGTTTATTCCAGAAGTTTGTAGTAATTTCCTTTAATCAGTGCTATTTTGTTTGAATCCCTAATTTCCTATAATTGATACTCTTTACTGATTTCCTGTGATTGATCCCCTTTACTGATTTCCGACTTCTAAATTATTTTCTTGCCTTATTGTGTGGTTGACTATACTGTTAATATATTCTTATGTTATTTCCTTAATTAGAACCTTATGTACCTAGCCTTAATCACTTACTTTATATCTGTACTGTGTTTGAATTATTTCCTTAGTTATATTTCAGCCATATATGATCTCTTTCCTTATTTGTTACATGTCTTTTATCGTTTGAAGTTAACTCTCTTAATTGAGGGAGTACTTGCACTGATTTTTACTCTAACTGATTCTGAGTTCTTCAATTACTGAACAAATTGATTCTTGCCTTATTTGCCTAGCTTTCAAACTACTACATATATTGCTCTCTTCTACTCTAATTAGACTCAGACACACGAACTCACATTAGTTCACATCTCTCATACACTCAAAAGCTCTTCTACCTTCTTTGTTACTTGCTATTGTTACTAAATTAGTCGGCTGCAAGCCAAGGCTAATTATTTCACTCTCTTGTTCTTCACTTTGTGTTTACTCTCTTTACTGGCATGTTCTGATTTTAAATTCAAGCTCCCAAACCAATGTGTTTCCTACCGCTTCAGTTTATCATATCCCTGATCTGTTTTTGTCTGTTGTTTTGTTGTTCGACATGTAACTAACATGTTTACATTATTGCTTCACCCAGCATGTTAGTTATGTCCTACCCCTTTTAGGATCAACATGTTGACTTCCCCTGTAGTCTGTCTCAGTGTGACTCTACTCTGTTTTTGAATGCTTGTCTTTTTGTTGTCCAGTTCTGGCATGCACCTATTTTTGCAAAACTGATTTGTTACCCTAAGCTGTCTAATTCTATGTTTAATTTTGTTCTCAGCTGTTTGTTCTGGAATTCATACTGTGTTGGTACCATTAGCTATCCCCTAATCCCATAAACCCCTACAACACCTCTATGTTTCTGCCTGTTATGTGTTCACTGTACATGCCCTATGTGTCCCCAATTCCCAACTTCCCTGTGTGAAAGTCTGTTGTTGAGCAATGTTGAATCTGATTGCTATATGGTTGTAAAGGTGTAATGTGGGTCGGGCCTGGGCCAAACGGGCCAAACGATCCTAATGTGTAGAACCGGTCCGCTATGGGCTTAAGCCCACATGGGCCCGAGCTAAGTGGGTCGGGCCCACAGCCCAAACGGGCCTAGACGGGCCTAAACGATCCGGGTTATTTTTTTTAAAAAAAATTTATCTAAGATAATTTCTTGTAAATATTATGACATAAATCTTGTAATTCAAATTTAAAGCACAAAAATAGTAAAGAGATATTCAAACTTGCACTAAAAAATCCAAACGGCTAGTTTTTCAAATTATAGCCGTTGGCTATTTTATGTAATTATATTATATTATCTAAGGCAATTTATTGTAACCTATATTATATAATTATGACTTATGTCTTGTAATTCAAGTTTAAACACAAAAAAAAATATAAACAAATATTCAAGGAAATGTCTTATAATTTTTATTAATACGACATTTAAAAAAATAACAATATCTTTCTTAGTCTTCCTCCCCCCAATGGAATGAGCACAACAAGGTACTAATACCACCATTAAAAGGAAAAAAACTAATCAAGATGTGCCAAAATACAAGTTACATGTTAATCTATATATTATCTCTAACAAATTTCATAAATCCTTCAAGGTTTGGAGGAATTTCCATCGGTGGTGGCGAAAAAGAAGCTTTTTCATCACCGCTTCCGGGCGAAGCAGCATCCTCCGCAATTTCCGCTAGCATTTCTTCATAAGCTTCGTCTATCTCCGGTTGTGATTCAAGTAGTCCAAAATTTCTTCTTTCTGAACGGATCCAATCTCTGAAGAGTACTGATTTTTCCAAGCTCTCCTTCATAGATGCTCTATGATCACTGATTTGAAGTCTTTCTTGACTGAAAGCGCTCTCTGATGCCACTATTGAAGCTTGAATACTTAATATATCTCGAGTTATCCTTGAAAGGACCGGATAGTGTTTTTCTTTGTCCTTCCACCATTCCAAAACATTGAAGGTGTCGTCGGGATTCTCTGTTTCAAGTCCCTGCGAAAAATAAACTTGAAGCTCAATTAGTTGTGAACTATCACTAATATTATCACCTTGAGAACCCCTGAACCCCGTCCAAGAACTAAGTGATTTTAGTCCCGCAGGTCTTTTAGATGACTGCGAGCTAGACGAGGTAGGAGTTGGAACATTTGGTCTAGCATGGTCTAATGCAACTTGATAAGTATTATAAATTTTTTGAGCATTTATTTTAATTGAGGCTTTTTCATCTATAAGTGCATCATATTCCTCAGTTGAAAGTGGTAAATCATTATAAATTTGAGTATACCAGTAGTGAGGACCTCCTAATTTCATGATAGGATTTAACATGGCGGCAACACCATAAATAGGGGGATAGGGAAAAATATTTTTTAAACTTATATTTCATATCATCAATAGCACATTGGTAAACTATCCCACCCTCTGAAAATTGAGTAAATAATTCTGCAAGTGATGAAATATAAACTAAAAAGTTAGAAATAGTAGCATAATATTGCCTAGATAATTCGTTTGTAGCAACATGAAAATGTTCTAAAAATACTAGAAGAGTTTTAACATTATCCCAATCTTGATTTGTAAGGTGATCATCATCATCATCATCATCACCACCTACACGAGCATTATAGGTTGCACTTATTGGGTTTCTATATTCATATGCAACAACTAAACTTTCATACAAGTAATTCCATCTAGTCGGACAAGATTTAGGAACCTTTCTTTCTCTAAGACCAAATTCATCACATTTTTTATAATATTCTCTAACTCTAATTCTACGGTTTGCATAAAAAATCCAATGAAGAGAGAATTTAACCTTTGCAATTTCAACAATTAAAGTTTTCAGACCATCACCGACGATTAAATGGTAAATATGACAAATACATCTAACATGAAAAATATTACTAAATGCAGGACTTAGTGTAGTTGTAAGAAAACCTATAGCATTAGTGTTATTAGAAGCATTATCCATTGAAACTGACATTATTTTATCTCTAATGCAAAAATATCTACAAATATCACAACTGTCTTAGCAATAAACTTACATGTGTGACTTGAAGTGATTATTCTATAAACAATAATGCGTTTTTGCATTATCCAGTCCTCATCAATCCAATGAGTGGTAACAGTAAGATAATCACAGTCATTACCACTCTTACCAATATCAGTAGTAATAGAAACACGATTACTAATATGAGTAAATAAATAACGCAAATATTGTTCATATTCATGTTTATATTTATAAATATCAGCCTTTACGGTTGTGCGAGGCCATTCTTTAAAAGTAGGATTATAAATTCTTCTAATATAATGGACAAAGTGAGGGTTAGAGGGAAAACTATATGGTAAGCACATAACAGTAACCATTTTTGCCAATTCTTCACGATCTTTATTTGGATCGTAATACAAAATGCCACCGGTAACAGTGTTAATTTCCGGTTGAACTAGATTTGAACCGGTACTAGTGTTAATTCCCTGGGTACCTACACTTGTCCCTTCTTGCCTAGATTTCATTTGAAGTAATCTATTTTTATCATTAGGGTGTTTCATTATGTGTCTAGTCAAACTACCCGTACCGCCACGGTCTCTAGTAAATTTATGAGACATCAAGACTCCACAAGTTTTACACTTAGCCTTATTTGATCTACTAGTTGAGTAAAAAATTTCCAAACAAGAGATGTTTCGAACCTTTTAGAAGTTTGCCTATTAAAAGTAGGGGTTACTACAGGAGGGTCAGTCGGGGCATTAGTTTGGTTAGCAACAGGACTAGTAGGTGTATCATCTAAATCCGGTTGCAATTCATCTAAATCAACATTTTCCACTGGAATACCATAAAGAGAATTCATATATTCATCATTTAATTGTGAACCTGGTGTAAGATCATGTATAAATTGACTATCGGTAAACTGAAAACAAGGGTTATCACTATCAAGAATAATAGGTGAAGAAGGACGGGTAACAGGTCTAGGACGGGTAGTCGGGGCCGGAGGAGTAGTAGTAGCTTGCCAACTAGATTCACCAATTTTAGCTTTTCCCTTACCACCAAATAATTTTTTCAAAGAAAAGTCCATATTAATTATAAGGAAAACAAATTAAACAAACAAAACTATAATATTAAAACTTAAGAGTTGGAACGAGTTTACCGAATTGACGAACAACTTCTTGAAAATTGTATAATGTTGAAGACTTGAATACTTCAATTCACCAACTTCACAATTTTTCCACAAATTACAATAATAAAGTAAGAAACTATAGAAGAAAATTGGAGAGAGATTGAGAGAGATTGATGATTTTGTGAGTAAAAATGAAAGAATAAGGGGGTATTTATAGTTGAGAATACGGAAAAAGTATAATTATAAAAAGTTTGGGGTTAAAACAAAGTTTGGGGGCCAAATGGCTATTTTTAAAAAAGCCAAACGGATATAATTAAAGGGTCAACGGCTAGATTTTAAAATTTTGACCATTGGTCATTTTTTAAATAAAATTTTATTTTTTAAAAAAAAATAGCCGTTGGGCCCGTTTGGCCCGTTTGAACCGGCCCAGGCCCGCCTGCCGGTCCGAGCTAAACGGGCCTGGGCTCGCGGTCCCCCCCCCCC
>MDKJ01021030.1:0-12509 GCA_005239525.1 Nicotiana knightiana
ATAGCAAAATTGAAAGATGTACCTTGAAATGATGTTGATAATGTATGATAAGTAAGGAAGTATTGTTGATAGATTTTTGGTAATTCCCTTCATCGGTACATGGTAGATTGGGTACCTACCAATAAAATTAGAGAAAATTAACTCAAATTTTCTAAATATTGAATAAATAGATGAATAATGGAGAGAATTTTTTCCTTAATAATTTTTAGAAACAATTATCATTAACATCAATTCCAAATTTTTATATGATATTGAATTGTTAAAATTTTATTGTTATGTGAAAAAAATAAATTTAATTGCTTTATCAATGTATTGAAATTTCACTTGAAATTATTACAAAGGTAAAAATAGGAAGAAGAAAAAAATACCAAGCAATAGCCATCCAACTTGCAGGAGACAAGTCAAGGTTATTCAGTGTCTAAAGTCCTAGATGCTTCTCACTAAATTCATATATCTGAAACATCCAAAAAAATTAAAAAATATTAATTTAAAAAATAAAATTAAGAATACTAAGTGACTTTTAAAAATATATTCTTTTCAAAAATATATTCTTTTCAAAAAGAAGGAAAATCTCTTGTTCATCAAACCCTGACCTAATATCACACATTCTCATTTGTTTAAAAATATCCAACTAATTATTAAAAAACATAAGTTTACACACCTTTTCCACCAAGGGAATTCTCCAAAAGAGGGAAGCAATCTCAGAATGTTGAAAATACATATAGCCAAGGCGATTTTCATTAACATTTATTGAAGGTGGATAGCTTCTTTGAATCTTTTGTTGATTGGCTACTACATCTCGGGACGAGACTGATCCCAAAAGAGGATCTCTTGAACCCTCCGCAGGCTAAACAATGGAGGTTGTTGAGTTATTGCTGGAAGCCCTTGAGAGTTGTTCACTACCACTTACTTCACGCACTAACTCCAGCTCAAGATCAAGTCCATCAATAGCATGATCTTCTGATAAGTTTCTACAGAAAAATAAAAGAGTATCAGTAATGACATATCACTATTATATATTGATTCACGAAAATCTAAAGATTTGACATGCACAAATATGCCACCAATCAAGCACGTAACGTGCACGGTCAGTAATCATATATCTTGTTTATGGAGTACTATCAAATTTTAAATAGTTAAATATAAATAAAATATCAAAAATATAAACTTATCGGCCCAAGAACGAAAAAAGAATTGTAGAAAACTAATCCGACCATCGCAAAACAAAAGTTATCTCCATTTTGGTTTGTTATATTAATGTAACGACCTGAACAATCATTTTGAGAATTAGCATCCCGTTCGGTGGCTTAAGATCTCGAGTATCTCCATAATATATATCATGACTTATGCGTGTGGTCGGGTTCATTTTTCGGATGATTGGGGATTGATTTGGAAGAATGATTCATATTTTAGAAGCTTAAGTGGTAAGAATTGAATGAAGTTTAAATTTTATGTAGATGACTCTAAAATGGTATTTTGATGATTTCATTAGCTTCATATGGTAATTTTGGACATAGGCATATACTTGAATTTGTATTTGAATGTCCGTAATTTGGAAAGTTGAAGGTTTGAAATGTTGAGAGGTTTGATCATGAGTTGACTTTATTGATATCGGGTTCGGATTATAATTCTGGGAGTTGGTATAGCTCTGTTGTGTTATTTGGAACTTGCATGCAATTTTTGAGCTCATTCGGAATTGGTTTGATATGTTTCGGCATTAGTTTTATAAGTTGGAAGCTCATTAGGCTTGAATTGATGTATGATTTGTGGTTTAATATTGTTCTATGTGATTTGAGGCTTCGAGCAAGTTTGTGTTGTGTTATAGGACTTTTTGGTATGTTTGGACAGGATCGTGGGGGCCTCGGGTGTGTTTCGGATGGGTTATGAGCCATTTCTCTTTTTTTTGGATAGTTGTTCTGTCATCTGATGTCTTCATAATCGTGTTCATTCCTGTTCCTTCACATTCGCATAGTGTTATTGTGGACCAGGTGTATTGTTCTTCACGGTCTCGAAGAAGCGACCACGTTCGCGAATCTGGGAAGGTCATAGTCATCTCGTTTGCGAGAGATGCTATGCAATCGCGTATAAGGAAGACTGGGAGCAGTCATCACAGATTTTGATCTCTGCATTCGCGTATCGAACAACGCGTTTGCGATACTTACTGGAGATTGTATTTCGCGTTCGCGGCAGTGCTGACGTGTTCACGTAGAACATATTTGGCAGCTTATATTATGGTGTTTCGTGATCGCGAAGTGGAACACCTGGGCAGGCCTATATTTAATCTATTTTGAGGGCTTTTGATATTTTATCACTTTTTGGGTTAGAGAGGTAGGTTTTGGATGATTTTGGAGGGATTTTCATGTTTTGTATTGGGATAAGTGTTCTTCGCCCGAATTTGATTATATTTCATGATTCTATCTTTGCTTTTATCATTAAATTAGTGATTTAAATTGGAGATATTGAGGATTATTGTAAAAACCTTCAAAAATATAAAATGAGGATTTGAAGTCCGACTTGATGTCAGAATTGGATAATTTTGGTATGGTTGGACCCGTATCCGAATGAGTGTTCAGATTTTATGAGTTTTGTCGGGTTCCGAGGAGCGAGCTCGTGGTTGACTTTTTTGGTTAATTTTATTGTTTCATTAAAGATCGGAGCTGTATTATCCGAATTGTTTTCCTATGGATTTTATTTATGATATTAAGTTATTTGGGTATATTAGAGCCGTCCGGAGGTTTTTTTCACACGAGAAGGTCATTTTAGAGTATTGATTTGGCTTCTTTGAGGTAAGTATCTTGTCTAACTTTGTGTCAGAGAACTACCCCTTAGAATTTGAATTGTTTGTGCTATTTGTGTTATGTGGAAGCTGTGTACACGAGGTGACGAGTGTGTACTCGGGCTTGTATGTGAAAATTGACTGGTTTAGGTTCTTAGGCTTCTTCCATATATTGGTTTGAAATTGTTAGCACATGTTATATTTTTTATTTTTCATATTTACTCTCACATGCTTTAGTTGAAGTTGTTAGCTCATGTCATATCTTTTATTTTTCATGTTTAGTCTCACATGCTTTAATTGAAGTTGTTCGCACGTGTCATATCCTTTACTTGTCAAGTTTACTCTTATATGCTTTATTTTAATTTGTTACCTCTTTTATCATTATGTGACTTCTTTTATTGTTGAATTATTCTTATTGATATTGTTGTTACATGATATGTTTTTGTTGCCGAGTTATTCTCATGCATTTAGACATAGTTGCTAATTTCTTTCATTGTTAGCCTATTTCATACACTAGGTTCCGAAGTTTACCACTTCATGGAAATACCTTCATTATTGAGGTTATTCTTAAGCAATTAATTGAAGTTGGAAGTTATTGGAAGTAATTATTTATTTGAATTGGAGTTGTGTTTAAAGGGGGTGTTGTTCATTGTTGAGTTACTTTCTCGTTCATTTTATTGTCATTGAGATTCTATACACATTTTGTTTGAGCCGAGGGCTATTTGTTGTGGAAATATTAATATTGTTGGTTATTTTGAAAAGATTTTGGCTTATGGACACTTGCGGTATGAGTTGATATGTTATGTTGTTTTCAAGTTAGCACATATGAATTATTGTGTGTAAAGACCCGACCGGTCGTTTTGAGCTTTAGCGTGTCGTTCGGCGGTTTGAGGCCTTAAGCAGCTTCACTTCAGGTATTATGACTTGTACGCGCGGTCAGAATTGAATTTCGGGAAGTTCGGAGTTGATTCGGAAAGAGAATTCTAATTTTGGAAGCCTTAAGTTGGAGGAATTGACTAAAGTGCAATTTCTGAGTAAACGGCTTTGGAATCGAGATTTGAAGGTTTCAACAGATTCGTATGATAATTTTGGACTTGGGAGTATGTCGGATAAGGTTTTAGATGACCCGGGAGAGTTTTGACGCCTATTGTGGAAGTTGGAATTTTGGAAGAATTTTATAAATTTGGGTTGAGATACATTTAAATGTTGTCAATCTCCGTTTGGGATTTCGAGTCTGGGAATAGCTCTGCATGGTGATTATGGTATTGAGAGCATGTACAGAAGTGGATTGGGAGGTCCGTAGGTCATTTCGGGGTCATGTGGTGGAAGTTAGAAATTTGAAGGCTTTTGAGAAGTTTGACCGGGAGTCGACTTTTCGATATCGGGGTCGGATTCCGATCCCGGAAGTTGAAGTAGATTCGTAATGTTGAATTTGACTTGTGTGCAAAATTTGAGGTCAATCGGATGTGATTTGATAGGTTTCGGCATCAAATGTAGAAGTTGGAAGTTCTAAAGTTCGTTAAGCTTCAATTAGGATGCGATTCATGAATTCGATGTTGTTTCATGTCATTTGAGGCCTCGAGCAAGTTTGTTTTATGTTATGGGACTGGTTTGTGTGATTGGACGTGTAACGACCTGATCGGTAGTCTTGTGTTCTAGAACATCGTGCCCCTAAACGAAACTTTTCGTATTTGCTTTTACTGATTTATAGCTTGTGGGGACGGGTAGTTCGAGGTTTGGAAGAGTTTGGGGTGGTATGGGAACACTTAGTTCCTTAAGGTTGGCCTTAAAGTCCATGTTTGACTTCGGTCAACATTTTTAGAAAAGGACCTCGGAATCGAGATTTGAACGCTCCAGTAGGTTCGTATGATGATTTCAGACTTGGGCATATGTTCGGAATGGGTTTCAGATGACCCAGGAGCGTTTCGGCGCCAAATAGTGAATTATGATTCTTTAAGTTCAAAAATTGCGGCTTGGAAGGTATTTTTGTGTTATCGAGGTCCGAACGGAATTCTGAGATCGGGAATAGTTCTGTCATGTCATTTATGACTTGCTCACAAAATTTGGTGTCATTCCGAGTAGTATAGGTATGTTTCGGCATGTTGAAAGGGAATTAAAGAACTTAAAGTTCAAAGTTTGATTCAATTTAGTTTTGGGGTATGATTCTTAGATTTAGCATTGTTTCGGACGTTCCGAAGGCTCGAGCGAGTCCGTATTATGATTTAGAACTTGTTGGTATATTTGGTCAAGGCCTCGGGTTGGCCCGAATGCCATTCGGACATCGCCCGAGGCAACCCAGGCTCAAAAAGAGCTACTGGTGCATCAGGTCTGGTGCAACCGCACCTGCGAAGGACCAGCCGCAGGTGCGAAACCACAGGAGCGGTCACAGCCTAGCAGGTGTGGCCTTAGAGGGGCTGCCCAATTTCCGCTGGTGCGGGCCTTTTCCGCAGAAGCGTAGCCGCAGGTGCGACCTCTGGCCTTCTTCTCCTCTTCCGCATGTGCAAGCACTCTCTCGCAGGTGCAGTCTTCGAGTAATTAAACAAGATAAGTCTCCTTTCTAACCTTGTAAGAGGGAATTGTACCCATAGGTGAAGTAATTAACTATGTGTCATTATTTGTGGGGACTACATACGTACGAGGTGACGAGAGTCCGTGTGTAGTGCCTATTCTTGTTATGTCCGGGTAGTTAGGTTTACACCATGCCTTGTGAACTCCGTTAATTGAACTATATGCCTTGTGATCTCCTTGTATGCAAGCTTGTTTTCAAGAAATCCTAGAACATGATGTTTTCCAATGAATTGTTATATTGGAAAAGGATTTAAAGAAAAATGTGGTGTTTATGTGTGACCGCTTCACAAATTTATATTCTGCGAGCAGAGTGATTCTTTCCACTACTCTCATGGGAGCGGTCTGTATGCCACGAAAGGTTAATAAATGCATCTATATTTCGCGTCATTCAACCCTTCGGCAGTGCACATTTATTATTATGTTGGTTCAGACCGTACTCCTAGACACATTATGCGCATGCTACCTGTTTGATATAATTCATAACTTTTAAACTGCTAGATGTCTTGGAAAACAAATTTGTAATTGTATGTTGGAGTTTTCGCCACGTAAATAGGTTATGTGAATATGCTCGTTATTAATTGTTCTACTATTCATGTGTACTTGTATTTATGTTGAATTTTACATCTAAATATACTGATTAGGACCTAGTGATGTCAAGTCGACCTCTCGTCACTACTTCTTTGAGATTAGACTGGATACTTACTGGGTACATATTCTTTATGTACTCATGCTACGCTTCTGTACTTAATTGTATAGGTTATGAGGCGGGTGCACCTGCTTACCAATCCGGAGCTCGTCCCTGATTTCATGTGGTTCGAGGCTTCATGGTGAGCTGCTTCTCTTGATGCCATTCAACAGCACTCTAGAGTCTCATTTTTGCTATTTTGTCTATCTCTTCTTAGAAAGTGGGATAGTTCTTTTATCCTTTTGATTCTACTCTAGTAAATGCATGTAGTCTTGTGATACTAGTTCCTGGCACACACATTGGTATAATATTCTTTTGGTGGTGTAGTTAATTAAAGTTGGCTTTTGGTTTTCGAAACTTAAATGCCCTGCTAATTGTTATATTCCATGCGTAGTGGCTGAACTATTTTTGAGATAAGAAGATCTTTTAATAGAAAAACAAACTAGATCCACTGGATGATTAGTGTCAGCTTGCCTGACAACGGTGTTGGGCGTCATCGCGACCTGGATTAGGAATTAGTTCGTGATAGGACAGGGTCCCAGGGACCTCGGGTGTGTTGCGGATCAATTTTTGGCTGAAAAAGTTGTGTTGGTTTTGCTGGTTTTGGGTCTGGGTTGCAGGTCTCGCAAATGCGAGGTTATGGATCGTATCTGCAAACTCGCATTTGCGATGAGGGGTTCGCATTTGCGAGGGTGGGGATTTTCTGAGGAGTTACAATTTGCGAACGGTTGGTCGCTTTTGTGATGTTGTCCCCTTCGCATTTGCGAAGAAATTGGCCGCAAATGCGACCTTTGACAGGATGAATTTGTTTCGCATTTGCGACGCCTTTGTCGCAATTGCGAGCTAGATGTCGCAAATGCGACGTTTATGTCTGGAGCAAGGGCTTTTTATTCCAAGACTTAGCTCATTTCCCTCATTTCACATTTGGACTTATGAAATTTTTGGGAGCATTCTTGAGAAGGGTTCCATCATCATCAAGAGGTAAGTGATTTCTACTAGTTATGAGTTAAATACAAGGTTTATATGTGGATTTAGACATGAAAATTTTTAGAAATTTGGAATTTTGTAGAAAAACATAGAAATTTATATCCACGAATTTGGGAATGGAATTGAGAAAAAGCCATATATTTGAGTTCATGATGATAGGAGTAGTGTTTATCTTCGAAAATTTTCGGAATTCGGGCACGTGGGCCTGAGGTGAATTTTAGGAATTCTTCAAATTTGGTTGGGAATTCATTTTAATAGTTAGGATGTGAACTCTTAAGCATGTACTGACTATTTTATATAACACTTGACTAGCTTCGGGTCGTTTGGCACCGAGTTGAGGATTTAAAGCACAATTCCGGACCAGAAAGTAAGCTTTGAGACGAGGTGGGTCTCCTGTCTAACTTTGTGAGGGGGAAATTACCCCTAGGTGTTGTATATTGATGTATGCTACTTGTTGTGGGGTCTATGTACGCATGAGGTGACATGAGCTTGTACAAAGCTACATTCATGTTATTGTTCGGGTAAAACTTAGGTTCACATCATGCTTTAGGTGTGCTATTTGAGTAGTCTCTCCTATTAAATTCCTCTATTTTATATTTCTACCTAAGACTAGACTTACTATTGCTAAGACTTCATGAGTTCATGATTAGTCACCGAATAACTTTACTACTCTTACGGCATGTTTCCGTGATATTTATACTTCATCGGAAAGTTTTTACTAAAGAAATCACAACTCACATGTTTATTCGTGAGTGAGGTCAAGGACCCGTCAAAGCATCTTATTCTATTGGGATCGGGCTTCGCCTTGGCAAATATATGTATTTCACTCTTATCATCGGACCATTCGCCTCGGCATGATTATGTATTTCACTCTTATAGGATCGGGTCGTTCGCATCGGCATGATTTATGTACCACACTCTTAAGGGGCGGGCCGTTCGCCCCGGCAGTTTAACAGATGTATCTATGGTTCGTGTCATTCGACCATCAATAATGCACAATTTAAATATTATGTTGGATCGGGTAGTACGCCTCGGCATTTCGTATATCATATCCTTATGAAATCATGCGTGAAACTTGGCAAGAAGCCAGTGTATCTGTGAGTTTTCCGAATTTGAATTATAGCAATCTACTTGATGAGATCCACTATATCTACATATATATTCTCTAGTTAAGGAGGGAAATTCTAATGGAGAGCTTGAGTTCCTGGTAAATAGGGGGATTTGTACCACGTGTTTTTTACTTGTTTATTTCATTTATTTACTCTCCCTCATAACTACTTACCTCTTTATTGTATCTGATGTTATTGGACCACTAGTGCGTGTCGATGTCGACCCCTTGTCACTACTCCTCTGGGGTTAGGCTAGATACTTACTCGGTACACATTGATTTACGTACTCATACTACAATTGTTGCACATTTTTTGTGCAGGTACACATATGACTAGTGGCCTTTTGAGAGCAAGGGTGTGTATGCATATGGGGACTTAGGTGAGCTGCATTATTCATTATGACCCGCAGCCGACAGAGTCTCCTTCATAGTATTTATATTTTTCTTGTCCAATTTGTATTCCAGACAGATGTTGTATTTAATTTTATACTCCTAGTTAATGCTCATGAACTTGTGACACCGGGTTTTGGGATGATTATGGGTTGTTCAGTATTGAAATTTTTAAAAATATCATTATTTAATCTGTATATTCTATCTTTTACTATTAATTGAAGGATATATGATTTCAAAAATATTAAAACGAGAACCAAATTAAGTATTTATTTTTGTCTTGCCTGACAGCGTTGTACGGTGCCATGATAACCTTTAATGGATTTTGGATCGTGACAACATGGTATCAGAGCACTAGGTTCACATAGGTCTCACGAGTCATGAGCAAGTCTAGTAGTGTCTTACGGATCGGTACGGAGATGTCCGTACTTATCTTCGAGAGGATACAGGGCTGTTAGGAGCACTTCCCTTCTTGGTTCCTCATCGTACGGCTTCATTCCTTTGAGGCTTATGCCTTCATTTCTTTCCCCTTCAATCTTATGGGACGTGAAGCGCTTGTTATCAATTGGGAATCGAGAAATTGTGATGGTACTACAGAGGTGGTGTAATATATTTATCCATGCGTATTCGATTGGGGTTAATGTTTTTTTCTTGCGGAAAGGGTGTTCTGTCATTTCAACTCAGTAGCTATATTTCGGATAGTTTTGAGGCTATGCACATGTTACTATGATGTTCATGAGTTATTATCTCACGGTGTTGATTTAATGGTGGGGTTCTCGTGTATGTGTCGATACAATAAATGACTTGAACAGAGAAATTTTCAACGCATGATGTAGAGATTCAGCGTTTAAGTCCGGCAAAGGAAAGGCAATCTTACTATTAATGTTCAAGTTTGGGTTAATGGAGTAATAAGACTTGATATTTTCGAGTGTGGTAGAGTTCTCAATTGTGATGTGGTGCCCTCGTCCTTGTTGAACGTGTTATGGTTCACTGATGTTATGGCCTTCTTCAATTTTCCTTTGGGACATGATATTGTGAAATGGTGCCTGAGATGCGGTTTTTAGAGATAGCGGAGTGTAGCGATTTCGGAATCGAATTGGTACATCTAGTATTGAGGGCTCGAGAAGGATTATTTTGTAAGAGGTTTAGAGCTGGTAGAGACTCAGGTGTTCAGATGTTACAGAGACGGATTCGAATTTGGAGTAACAATTGATAGCAAAGGATGAGGAAGGACGTGTGGGAGGTGTCTTGCGGTGGCTGAATTGTGAAGAGGTCGAGTGTGAAAAGTAGAATTCATGGGTTGCTTAAAGGAGAAGATTTAACCAAAGTGGGAGAGTGGCATAGTAACATATGGGTTCTGTGGTAGGGTGGCCACACGTCTTAGGAAAGTCTGGAGCCATTTGGGAAAATTCATGATGGACAGTGAATAGGTCCATAGATTTTTATTTTGATACAACATGACTTCGAGATTGGAATGCATTGTTTGACTTTTAGTTGATGTCAATTGGGAAGAAGGAACCTCCATGGGTCCCAGGGTTATGTAATTTTAGCTTCAAGCTAAATGGGACAGCCCCACCGTATATGATTGGATTGCATGGTTGTCTACTTGTGTGGTTTCTGGTTAGCGGTGTATCGGTAGGTTATTACGACTAAGTAAAGAAAACATCAGTGGTAATTTGAGAAAAGGATTTGAGCAATGTGTGTTATATTTGTCCTTGTCAGTTCATGTTCTGGTTTTGGGAAGACTCAGAGTCTATGCTTTGTGTGGATGTGATGTATAAGGAAAGGAATTCAACTGATTTCTCTTGGAGAGGGTGTTCAAGCGCTTGCATGGCCTTGGAGTTTGATTATGTTCGGGAGCAAGTCAGTGTGGGTGACTCTCAACAATGGTCCTAGTAGGTTCAAAATTAAAGTGTGATGCCTAAAGATTTCGGGTCCGTGGTATAGTTAAGTATCGAGCTTTTTGCAATGGATT
The DNA here is from genome assembly GCA_005239525.1 of Nicotiana knightiana. Classification (NCBI taxonomy): domain Eukaryota; kingdom Viridiplantae; phylum Streptophyta; class Magnoliopsida; order Solanales; family Solanaceae; genus Nicotiana; species Nicotiana knightiana. The sequence continues at coordinate 10,490 of MDKJ01021030.1, forward strand.
ATGAAAGGGGGCTTGGAGTGTTCTATGTTATCATCGGTCGGTGGTGTAGGATTGGAGGAATGGGAGAAAAATAACTTTGGATTCATAGAGGAATTATCAGAATGGGTGTACCAGTTGAAGATGCGAATGTGCGCATAAGGAGGATAGAAGTTAGTTCGCGGGTTTTAGAGAGAGCATGGTCTCGTGAAATAAGGTCACTCAGGATGAGTGCAGATTCGGGGTCGTTATGTATTAAATGGAGGTATTATTATTCCTAAGTCATGTCCGGAGTAAATCAGAAGAAGTCGGATTGGTTAACAATGGGTGAATTTCCATGATAATTGCAATGATCAGTTCCTTCGGTGTGTTAAGTTATACATGCAATTGTGGTGGTACTCGTGAGGCTTGACGGTCGCCGTAAGTGATTTTATATGGAGGCATTCGAGTATTTTGGCCTGTTATGTATAGATGGATCTAGGAAGAAGTATGGTGGTTTAGATGACTACTCGAGGTTTGTATTTTCTGCAGTTATGGGAATTCAGTCATGTGTTGCAATGGCTCTCTTGAAGTGAGTTAAGTGAAGGTTTTCTATATGCCGGAGTGTTTATTCTATTAGCGGTTCAGGAGTTATAATGGAATTCTAGTATTCTCGCGTATTGGCATGTTAGGTGCAGTGAACGAGATGGGAATTGGAAGTTTAGGATCAAGGTTGCGGTTCGGTACAGACAAGAATGTTACGAGCTTGGGTGAGCAGGAAAGGATTCAGATGGTTGGAATAAGCTGGTATTGTCTTTGGCATCACTTGAGATCAATGTCCTGTGTAAGGTGCTTTGTTCTCTGATTTGCCGATTCCCGATTTTCTTTACATCATTAGTATGACCGGTGGTATGGATGTGCAGACCTTGTTACCTGGTGCGGAAGTTCATGGCAGCGTAACCCGCAAACAGATTGTATAAGCGTGACATGTAGTCACTTGATTGACTGAAGATTGAAACCAAGTATGGAGATTATAGTACTATAGATAATGTGCGAGTTCAGCCCTGGAAGGCGATCTATTCATTTGTTTACGAACTGTGGATGTTTGTGTTGGATTGACGATTGTTCTTTTGTGTCATGGAAAAAGGGTTAGTGCAGATCCTTGAAAGGTTATTAGCCCAGTGTGGTACAGTCAGAATCAGCTTGAGGTCCGTGAGTGGATCTAAATGTGAATGTGGGCTCTATATCAGGCCGGATGTGTTCGTTTCAGCTTAGCATTGTTTATGGAGGAATCTTCGCGCCCTGGATGTTATTTATGTCGTGGGCTATTCCGTGAAATCTATATTATGCCAGGTGGGTTGTGAGGAAGTTTGATTATTCGCACTCGTATTGAGATCCTGTGTAATTTGTGGTGTTGTGAAAGCAGAATGGCTCTCAAGTTACAGGTCATTTATTACGCTATAGTTGTGCTTGATTTTCGTAGCGTACGGAACTATTCATCTCTCCAGGATTTGTATTATACACTTTACGTGCTTGTGTCGATATTCGTGTATTTTGTAGTTATGAGCATTTTAGCTTGGTAAGTATTTTCTTATAGATTATTATGTGTGGATCGGGTGGTACGCCACCACAGGTATATCATTTGGATCGGGTGGCACGCTGCCACGGGTATCTTGGTTGGATCGGGTTGCACGCCGCAATGGTATTTTGGTTGGATCGGGTTGCATGCCGTAACAATGTGATGTTGAGTATAGTTCCCATATCTATTATTGTGTGTTTTGCTTCTCATTTTCTGAGAAAGGTTCATAACATCTTTCGGTTGTTTAAAATTAGTTACGTGGGTTGAGTAGTTCTTTCCAGAGTTAGTTCCCTTATGTATCACATTCAAGTTTGTAGCTTGTTGGCACATTGTGGCATTATATGAGACATTTGGAAGTGTCGGAGGTGGCTTATTGCTTGAGCATCTTGTATTGGGTGAGACGAGATTATTGGACTTGGGATTAGTGCGATCAGATTTATATGAGGCACATTAAAGAGTAAATATCGATATTTAGTTCAGAATGAG
>ML437102.1:0-19512 GCA_005239525.1 Nicotiana knightiana
CTACTTGAGAGAGAGTGCATATTTTAGGTAATTGTTTGAACAACACCACTCCCAGAGTATAGATATACGAAAATTTATCAGATGGGAATGGGTAATGGATGGTGGTTGGTTACATTTGAAATAATTGCAGGATATGAATGTTGAACGGAAATCGGAGTGAAGATTGCTCCCATTAGGATAACAGTTACTTCCTGGATCACCTGTAAAACTTAAAACACGATGCATGAAAATATATATGGATTATTGTGGGAATTTAAACATGATGCAAATTTCCTTTTGGCCATGGAGATCGTCTTTGGACGGTGTGGATGATGTCCTTAGACCATGACGTCCCGAGCCACGAGTCGTGAGATAGGGGATTCGCAGACCATGAAATGATGTTCTCGAATCATGAGGTTGGTGCCTCTGAACCATGACGCCTTTGAATAATTATGTGCAATATTGAGGGATCCTCAGGCCATGGCATGGTGTCTTCTGGCTATGAGGATGATGCCTTCAGACTATGATGCCTTCGAACAAAATGGAGATATTTTATCAGATGAGATGCAAAGATATGATGCTTGGTATGGAAAGCGAAACAAGACAGAGCTTAGTCTTGTGCAAGATCGGGGGCAAAGCTTAGCCCCGAGGTGGAGAATAGTGCAAGGTTTCAAATAGCATAGCATTTATGGTTATGCAAGGAGAGACAATGTTTAGTCTCATGAAAGAATGGAGACAATGATTAGTCTCATGCAGGGGAAGGAAGTTCTTAGACTCATGAAATTGAGGAGGCAGAGCTTAGCCTCATGTAAAATAGAGACAATGCTTAGTCTCATGCAGGGGAAGGCGGTGCTTCGCCTTATGCAATTAAGGAGGCAGGGCTTAGCTTCATGCAAAATCGAGACAATGCTTAGTCTAATGCAAGGGAAGGAAGTTCTTAGCCTTATGCAATTAAGGAGGCATGGCTTAGCCTCATACAGAATGTAGACAATGCTTAGTCTCATGCAAGGGAAGGCAGTGCTTAGCCTCATGGAATTGAGGAGGCAGGGCTTAGCCTCATGCAATGATGGAGACAATGCTTAGTCTCATCCGAGGGAAGGCATTGCTTAGCCTTATGCAATTGAGGAGGCAGTGCTTAGCCTCATGCAAGATGGAGACAATGCTTAGTCTCATGCGAGGGAATGAAGTTCTTAGCCGTATGCAACTGAGGAGGCAGGGCTTAGCCTCATGCAATGATGGAAACAATTCTTAGTCTCATGAAAAATAGAGATAATGCTTAGTCTCATGCAAGGTAAAGGCTTGCTTAGCCTTATGAAATTAAGGAGGCAGGGCTTAGCCTCATGCAAGATGAAGACAATGCTTAGTCTCATGCGAGGGAGGCAGTGCTTATCCTTATGAAATTAAGGAGGTAGGGCCTAGCCTCATGCAAAATAGAGATAATGCTTAGTCTCATGCAAGGGAAATGCAGTGCTTAGCCTTATGAAATTAAGGAGGCAGTGCTTAGCCTCATTCAAGACAGAGACAATGCTTAGTCTCATGCGAGGGAGGCAGTGCTTATCCTTATGAAATTGATAAGGTAGGGCTTAGCCTCATGCAAAATAGAGATAATTCTTAGTCTCATGCAAGGGAAAGGAAATGCTTAGCCTTATGAAATTAAGGAGGCATGGCTTAGACTCATGCAAGATGGAGACAATGCTTAGTCTCATGCGAGGGAGGAAGTGCTTATCCTTATGAAATTGAGGAGGTAGGGCCTAACCTCATGCAATATGGAGACAATGTTTAGTCTCATCCGAGGGAAGGAAGTGCTTAGCCTTATGCAATTGAGGAGGCAGTCTTAGCCTCATGCAAGATGGATACAATGCTTAGTCTCATGCGAGGGAAGGCCATTCTTAGCTTTATGAAACTGAGGAGGCAGGGCTTAGCCTCATGCAATGATGGAAAAAATGCTAAGTCTCATGAAAGGGAAAGGCAGTGCTTAGCCTTATGCAATTGAGGAGGCAGGGCTTAGACTCATGCAATGAAGCAGACAATGCTTAGATTCATGTGAGGGAAGACAGTGCTTAGCTTTATGCAATTAAGTAGGCAGGTCTTAGCGTCATGAAAAATAGAGATAATGCTTAGTCTCATGAAAGGGAAAGGCAGTGCTTAGCCTTATGAAATTAAGGAGGCAAGGCTCAGCCTCATGCAAGATGGAGACAATGCTTAGTCTCATGCGAGGGAGGCAATGATTATCCTTATGAAATTGAGGAGGTAGGGCCCAGCCTCATGCAAGATGGAGAAAAATCTTAGTCTTATGCGAGGAAAGGCAATGCTTAGCCTTATGAAATTTAGCAGGCGGGGCTTAGCCTCATGCAAAATGGAGACAATGCTTAGTCTCATGCAGGGGAAGGCGGTGCTTCGCCTTATGCAATTAAGGAGGCAGGGCTTAGCCTCATGCAAAATGGAGACAATGTTTAGTCTCATGCAAGGGAAGGAATTTCTTAGCCTTATGCAATTAAGGAGGCAAGGCTTAGCCTCATACAAAATGTAGACAATGCTTAGTCTCATGCAAGGGAAGGCAATGCTTAGCCTCATGCAATTGAGGAGGCAGGGCTTAGCCTCATGCAAAATGGAGACAATGCTTAGTCTCATGTAGGGGAATACAATGCTTAGACTTATGCAATTGAGGAGGCAGGGCTTAGCCTCATGCAATGATGGAGACAATGCTTAGTCTCATCCGAGGGAAGGCAATGCTTAGCCTTATGCAATTGAGGAGGCAGTGCTTAGCCTCATGCAAGATGGAGACAATGCTTAGTCTCATGCGAGAGAAGGCAGTTCTTAGCCTTATGCAACTGAGGAGGCAGGTCTTAGCCTCATGCAATAATGGAAACAATGCTTAGTCTCATGAAAGGGAAAGGCAATGCTTAGCCTTATGCAATTGAGGAGGCAGGGCTTAGCCTCATGCAATGATGGAGACAATGATTAGACTCATGTGAGGGAAGGCAGTGCTTAGCTTTATGCAATTAAGTAGGCAGGGCTTAGACTCATGCAAAATAGAGATAATGCTTAGTCTCATGAAAGGGAAAGGCAGTGCTTAGCCTTATAAAATTAAGTAGGCAGGGCTTAGCCTCATGAAAGATGGAGACAATGCTTAGTCTCATGCGAGGGAGGCAGTGCTTATCCTTACGAAATTGAGGAGGTAGGGCCTAGCCTCATGCAAGATGGAGACAATGCTTAGTCTCATGCGAGGGAAGGCAGTGCTTAGCCTTATGAAATTGAGGAGGCAGGGATTAGCCTCATGCAAAATGGAGACAATGCTTAGCCTCATGCAGGGGAAGGCGGTGCTTCGCCTTATGCAATTAAGGAGGCAGGGCTTAGCCTCATGCAAAATGGAGACAATGCTTAGTCTCATGCAAAGGAAGGAAGTTCTTAGCCTTATGCAATTAAGGAGGCAGGGCTTAGCCTCATACAAAATGTATACAATGCTTAGTCTCATGCAAGGAAAGGCAGTGCTTAGCCTCATGCAATTGAGGAGGCAGGGCTTAGCCTCATGCAAAATGGAGACAATGCTTAGTCTCATGAAGGGGAATACAATGCTTAGACTTATGCAATTGAGTAGGCATGTCTTAGCCTCATGCAATGATGGAGACAATGCTTAGTCTCATCCGAGGGAAGGCAGTGCTTAGCCTTATGCAATTGAGGAGGCAGTGCTTAGCCTCATGCAAGATGGAGACAATGCTTAGTCTCATGCGAGGGAGGGCAGTTCTTAGCCTTATGCAACTGAGGAGGCAGGGCTTAGCCTCATGCAATGATGGAAACAATGCTTAGTCTCATGAAAGGGAAAGGCAGTGCTTAGCCTTATGCAATTGAGAAGGCAGGGCTTAGCCTCATGCAATGATGGAGACAGTGCTTAGACTCATGTGAGGGAAGGCAGTGCTTAGCTTTACGCAATTAAGTAGGCAGGGCTTAGCCTCATGCAAAATAGAGATAATGCTTAGTCTCATGCAAGGGAAAGGCAGTGCTTAGACTTATGAAATTAAGGAGTCAGGGCTTGCCTCATGAAAGCTGGAGACAATGCTTAGTCTCATGCGAGGGAGGCAATGCTTATCCTTGTGAAATTTAGGAGGTAGGGCAAAGCCTCATACAAGATGGAGATAATGCTTAGTCTCATGCGAGGGAAGGCAGTGCTTAACCTTATGCAATTGAGGAGGCAGGGCTTAGCCTCATGCAAGATGGAGACAATGCTTAGTCTCATGCGAGGGAAGGCAGTGCTTAACCTTATGCAATTGAGGAGGCAGGGCTTAGCCTCATGCAAGATGGAGACAATGCTTAGTCTCGCCCAGTGAACAGATAATAAGTAGTAGCAGAGTATTTCTTAGCTGGAAATATGTTTGCACTTGGTAGATTTGTCGTCATGAAGATAGTGATTCTGAGGTATGCACATATTTTTGAATATTCCTTGTTTCTGCATCCAAAGGAAAATCGTGAGTTTTACGGGGAATATTGGTTCGTGCCTCCACCTTCCTGCCTTGCTTTGCTCTGTATCAAATTCCTGTTTGAGTTACCACATGTAGCATTTGGTTGTTTCATAAGATAAAATTTTCAAAAATACGCGTGAATATGATGAATGTAGTTATTTAGAATGTACATTAGTATGCAATATCGAATAAATTAGATGAACCAATGACTGTGACACTTTAGATACATTATGAATTCCTCGCTTTAGAATTTTGAGGGTCATTATCAAAACTCTGCCCAATTTACTTAGGCGATTCTCTGACCGTTCTACATATGATGATGTTGGCTGGACTTGCTCCGGAATTTTGAGGGTCCTCCTCAAAATTTTTCCCCAGTTTCTGGTTTTGGGGAAAATGAAGATTTTATTGAATTATGACCGAACCCACAGAGCTGCCTATGTATCCCCTCTTAAACGGGAATCAGGTCAAGAGTAGTTCAATTACACCAGATGAAGAAATGCAAGCAATCTAAACATAATATTTTTTGACTGCGTCTGAGTTGATAGGCTTTGGACAAATCTCTCCGTTCATTTTTGCAAGTATGAGCGCTCATCCTATTAATACTTTGTGAACCATGTAGGGTCCTTGCCAATTGGGTGAAAATTTCCCTTTGGCTTCATCCTGATGCGGAAAGATCCGTTTCAGCACCAGCTGCCTCGGTGCGAACTGTTTAGGTTTGACCCTTTTGTTGAAAGCTCTAGCCATTTTATTCTGATAAAGTTAACCATGACACACTACATTCATTCTTTTCTCATCAATGAGAGCTAATTTCTCATAGCGACTTCTCATCCATTCTGCATCACTGAGTTCAGCTTCTTGTAAAATTCTTAAGGAAGGAATTTCAACCTCGGCAGGAATGACAGTTTCATTACCGTAGACCAGAAAATAAGGAGTTGGCCCGGTTGATGTGTGGACTATGGTACGGTACCCCAATAAGGAAAATGGTAACTTCTCATGCCATTGCTTGTGGTTTTCTACCATCTTCCTCAATATCTTCTTGATATTCTTGTTGGCAGTCTCCATGGCTCCATCCATTTGAGGCCGGTATGCTGTGGAATTATTATGCTTGATTTTGAAAGTTTCGCACATAGCTTTCATTAAGACACTGTTGAGATTGGCAACGTCGTCAGTGATGATGGATTCCTGCACCCCGAATCGGCAAACAATATGATCTCTGACAAAATCTGCGATGACTTTCTTGGTTACGACTTTGTAATATGCAGTTTCAACCCATTTTGTGAAGTAGTCTATGGCTACTAGGATGAACCTGTACCCGTCTGAAGCAACATGCTCGATTGGTCCAATGACATCAATTCCCCAAATGACAAAAGGCCAAGGTGCACTTGTTGCATTGAGTTTATTTGGCGGCACTCGTATCATATCTACATGTATTTGGCATTGATGACATTTCTGGACATACCTGATACAGTCTGTTTCCATAGTCATCCAAAAATATCCTGCTCTCAGTATCTTCTTGGCTAAAACGAAACCATTCATGTGTGGTGCGCAAGTTCCAGCGTGTATCTCTTCGAGTAGTTTGGAAGCTTCCTTGGCATCAACACACCATAATAACCCTAGGTGTGGAGTCCTTCTGTATAGAATTCCTCCACTTTGGAAGAAATGGTTGGACAATCTTCGGAGCGTGCATTTCTGAGTATGATTTGCATGCTCCGGGTACTCTCATTTTTCCAAGTACTCCTTGATATCATGGAACCATGGATTCCCATATGTTTCTTCTTCAACATGAGCGCAGTAAGCTAGATGATTATGAATCCTTACCGGAATGGGGTCGATTAGTTTCTTGTCCGTGTGGTGTATCATGGAGGACAAAGTATCCAATGCGTCTGCGAACTCATTCTGGATTCTTGGGAGATGTCTAAACTCTATCTTCGTGAACCTCTTCATGATCTATTGCACATGATATAAATATGGTAATATCTTTGTATTATTTATAGCCCATTCTCCCTACAGCTGATGTAACAGAAGATCTGAATCACCAATTACCAGTAATTCCTGGATATTTATGTCAACAGCTAAATTGAGCCCCAATATGCAAGCCTCATATTCTGCCATATTATTGGTGCACGAAAATCTGAGTTTCACAGATAACGGATAATGTTGACCTGTCTCTGATACCAAAATGGCTCCAATAACCACTTCTTTGAAATTTGCGGCTCCATCGAAAAACATTCTCCAACCATCGTAAGCTTCTCTCCTACGAATAATACTTCTTCATCAGGAAAATATGTTTTTAGTGGTTCGTATTCCCCTCCTATAGGATGTTTTGGAAGATGATTCGCTAATGCTTGTCCTTTAACCCCCTTATGAGTCACATAGACGATGTCGAATTGACTCAACAATATATGCCATTTTTCCAGCTTCCCTATAGGCATGGGTTTCTGGAAGATGTACTTTAAAGGATCCATCATTGATATGAGATATGTGGTATAGGCAGGGAAAGTAGTGCCTCAATTTATGGGCTATCCATGTTAGAGCAACATGTGCTTTCCAGCAAAGAATACCATGCTTCGTAGGGTGTGAACTTCTTACTCAGATAATATATGGCTTGTTCTTTCCTTCCCGTCTTATCGTGTTTTCCCAAGACACAACCAAAAGCCCCACCTAGTATAGAGAGACAGAGTAGCAGTGGTCTACCAGGTTCTGGCAAGACCAGGACTGGCAGTGTGGACAAATATTCTTTGATTATTTCAAAAGCTTTCTGGTCTTCAGTCCAACTGGTTGTGGCATCCTTCTTTAACATTTTGAAAATCTCTCACAGATCACGGTTAATTGTGCTATGAAGCGGATGATGACGCCCCAAGAAACTCATCACATCTTTCTTGTTCTTTGGAGGCGGCATATCTTGGATAGACTTGACCTTTGATGGGTCTAGCTCAAGTCCTCGGTGGCTGACGATGAATCCTAACAACTTTTCGGTGTGGACCCCGAAGGCGATCAAAGAATTTCCTCAAGTCTTCTATGTGATCTATGCCCTTCTTGGATTTGATAATGACATCATCCACATATACCTCTATCTCTTTGTTTATCATGTCATGGAAAATAGTTGTCATGGCTCTCATATAAGTGGACCCAGCATTCTTCAGACCAAACGACATCATTTTATAGCAGTACACCCCCCATGGTGTAATAAAAGCTATTTTTCAGCATCTTCTTCATCCATCCAAACCTGATGATATCCCGCAAAGCAATCCACAAAGGATTGGAATTCATGCTTGGTATAGTTGTCGATCAATATATGTATGTTGGGTAGTGGAAAATCATCTTTGGGACTTGCTCTGTTTAGGTCATGATAATCGACGCATACTCTGACTTTCCCATCCTTCTTCGGAACTGGCATGATGTTAGCCAACCAAGTTGGATATTCAACCACACTGAGAACCTTAGCTTTGATCTACTTGGTCACTTTTTCTTTGATTTTCAAACTCATATCTGGCTTGAAATTTCCGAGCTTCTACTTTACAGGCGGACACATTGGGTTGGTATGTAGTTTACGAGCCACTATTGATGTGCTCAAACTAGTCATATCATCATAAGACCATGCGAAAATGTCTTCATATTCTTTCAAGAAACATGTGTATTCTTCTTTCTCTGATGGTGACAGGTGAATGCTTATGCGAGTTTCTTTGGCTGTTTTGGAATCTCCCAAGTTGACTATCTCAGTTTCGTCCAGGTCGGACTTAGGCTTGTTCTCAAAATTCTCAACTTCTCTGACAATTTCCTTAGGTATTATATCCTCTTCTTCTATTTCTTCTGTGTCACTATCCTTATGTTGCGTTGTCCCATTACATGTCATAGTTGTCGGTTCATCAAGATAAGAAATAGTAATGTTGTAGAGAGAAAAATATAGAGGATAGTAATAAATAATAAAATAGCAAACCATTGATAAGTATCAAGATGTCAAAGAAAAATCCATTTTAATGATTCAAACAAATGTTTCAAAACAAAATATTGAAAATGTTTAAAAACGTCTCATAAGAATTGTTTTTAAAATAAAGGACACTAGCAGCCAGGCTATCCAGGAACTCGGCAGGCCCTTGATGGAGTGGCAGTCCAGTTCTTGAGAATAGCTCCCTTCTCCACTGTCTGGATGAAGAGGACTTCCTCCTCCTCCTCCTCCTCAAATATTACACTGCAATCCATGTCTTAATCTTCCAAGAATAGATTCCTCAAACTAGCTAGCGCTTCATCTTCTTCAGATCCCCACATCATATCGGCCTGATGGAAGGATTCACTCAGATGTGGTATCAGCTGCTCGAGAGGGTAATAAGGACCATGGCATGCTGGCGACCAGTTCTGATACTCGTTCTAGGTATACTGATACCTGAGTCCAAAGTTTGTGCCGTGACGTTTTAACTGTATTGGTTTGGCAATACCCTGGAGATTCTTTCCGAGCCCTTTACCAGGTTCATATCCTGCTCATGCCAATATGCTCTCTATTTTTCTACTCCATCATTTATCCTTCTCGATCGCGTTAACATGCTCAATGCGATGGTAAGTCTTCCACCCAACTTCCTTCTATTTTCCACAACCGGAACAGTCTGGTTGTTGTAGATGGGGTTACTTCTGTCTCCATGAATGATCACCTCCTGATGGTTCCATTCGAACTTCACAGCCTAATGTAGAGTGGAAGATACATCCCTAGCAGCGTGTATCCAAGTTCGTCCCAACAGCAGATTGTATGAGGCGGATATGTCGAGCACTTGGAATTCAACATCAAACCAGGTCGGACCCATTTGTAAATAGAGGTTGGTTTTTGCGATTGTGGCCCTTTGAGACCCATCAAACACTTTTACGTTCATAGTTCCTGCTTGTATCTCATGCAAACCCTTGCCTAACCTCTTCAAAGTAGTCATCAGACAGATGTTGAGGCTTGGACCCCCATCTATCAAGACCCTGGCAATAAATTTGTCTTCGCACTATAGTGTGATATGCAACGCCCTATTATGGCTCAACCCTTCTGGCGGCATTTCATCTTCATGGAAAGTGATCTTATGACTTTCCAAGACTTGTCCTACCATGTTGGCCATATCTCCACTAGTAATGTTGTTGGGTACATAAGCCTCATTCAATACCTTCATCAGTGCATTCCTATGTTCTTCAACATTCTGTAGTAAGGATAGAATGGATATCTGAGCAAGGGTTTTGTTCAGATGGTCAACCACAGAATACTCTCTCGCTTTCACCTTTCCACAAAGATCATCCGGGCCGGTCTCAATGATAGGCTATTTGGAAGCGGCTTCTTTACTTGTTCCCCCCAAATGCTCAAGCGTGTATATCCTACAAGTTCAGGTCATACCCTACGCTGCACCAATTTCTTCCATTTTCCCTTTTCCTTTCCTTCTTACTTCTACGGTATAATCCCAGGTTACAGCATTGGAACTAAAGGATGGTGTGGGTGCTACTATTAAAGTGAATGGTGTGGTCACTTCTACTTCAAACGGAGCAGGCGTGGCTGAGGGTGTAGCTACTTCAACCTCGGATGGAGTTGGTGTGGCTACCTCAACCTCAATCAGTGACTGTATCTGTACCACAATTGGTGTGAGAGTGACTGGAGGAATTTTGGGATCATCCCCTTCTTAAATGAGCCCAATTGACCCCTCCGGGTCCCATTCTTCATGTGTTTCTATTTACCCCCTCGCCCCTGCAATCCGGGATGGGATTGTTGTGGACATTAGGTGCAGTCTCCTTCGCCTGTATAACTTTGGTATCAATCAGCATTTGGATCTTATCCTTCAGAGTGTGACATTCATCGATAGTGTGCCCCTTCATGCCCGAATGGTAGGCACATGTCTTATTTGGATTGACCTATTGAGAGGAAATTTCCATGGCGACAACAGGAATGGGAGTGACATAACCAGAAGCTTTCAATCTCTCATACAACTAGTCAATGGGTTTGGCAATAGGAGTGTATTTTTTGGGCGGTCTACGTGCGAAATTTAGCCTGGGTTTTTGGTAGTTTTGGCGGGCTGGTGGTGAGTGGTAATATGGTGGCTGGGTATTGTAAGTATGGTAAGAGGTTGCGGTATGGATATCTGGGAGGTGAAGGCTGGTATGTGGGTGGAAGGGTTTGGTATGTGAGAGGAGATTTCGGACCTTAGGCTATAATCACAGCCCCGACTTCCATCTTTTTGGATATGCCTTCTGACTGCAAGGCTTTGTTCGTAGCTTGTAATGCATCAAAATTCGTTACCATCCCCCTCTTGATTCCCTCTTCTATTCTTTCTCCCAATTTGATGATGTCGGAGAATTTATGATTCTCAATAACCATTAACCTCTAATAATATTGCGGATCCTGGGCACGGACAAAGGATTTGTTCATTTGTTCTTCTTCCAATGGCGACCTTACTTTCGCAGCTTCTGATCTCCACCGAGTAGCATACTCACGGAAAGTATCTATTGGATTCTTCTTAAGATTCTTGATATAGAAGACATCTGGTGCATTCTCTGTATTGAATCTGAATTGATCCATGAAATATGGCGCCATGCTTACCTATTTAATCCACTTCTTTGGATTTTGACTGATGTACCAGGATAAGGCGTCTCCAGTGAGGCTCCTCATGAATAACTTCATGCGGATTATTTAATCTTTACCAACCTCTACGAGCTTGTCGCAATACGTCCTCAGATGCACCTTTGGATCACCTATTCTGTCGAACATTTCGAACTTAGGAGGTTTGTAACCCTCTGGTGGTATTATGTCCGATTGAATACATAAATCCTCATATTTCAAACCTTTGATGCCTTTACCGCCTTCAACACCTTGGACTCGACTTGTAAGTTTCTTAAGTTCCTCCGCCATGTTCTTGATTGTTATTTATCTATGTCAATACCACACAAGAGGGGGGGGGGGTGATTTGTGTGGTGACCAATTTTCGTGTGCAGTAGTTATAGAAGGACCAGGTTCTTCTATGTGTTCCAACTCCTACAGTTTGCGGACTAATAAATGTGGAATTTAAAGAACACATCAATTTTACGCGGAAAACACCTAATTCAAAAGGTGAAAAAACCACGACCTACTTCCCAGTAGGATTTTGCCAAACTCTTCACTAAATCAATGAGCCAAACAACATTTAAAAAATAAACTCTTTTGTAAAGCTGTTACAATTGCTTCTAGATAAAGCTGAAAGATACAATTTGTAATCACATACTACAATTAAACTAGACTAAAAGACAACAGATGGAACTGGTTCTTCTAGCTAGTCCAAGCAGCTTCAGAGTCACAGACGAACTGCTTGCAAAATTGCCTTGCTGATTTTTCTATCAATTCTTGTTTTGCTTATGCTTTTGTGCATCCCTGTACAATAAGAACACTGAACAATATTAGGATTTAGTAGATAAAGAGATATATTAGAATTTGGATGCTACTCTTCCTTGGTGAAGAGTTCTAGTTGATCTCAACTCCCTAAAGGAGTCCATCTCCCGGTCAATTTGGAACCTTTTCGATCAGGAGATATCTCTTTAGATCACTGGTTGTGTTTATCTCATGCTTGTGCACCTCACGTGCCATTTACTCTGCATGTGTCTATGTCTCCAGTGATGGACCTGGTTCAACTTTGAGTTACTTTGTCAATCTTCAAAGCCATTCAGCTTCTTGATCCAAATAATTCCCCCTTTTTGATGATAGCAAACTCTGTGCTTAGGCATGTAATCACTTTAATCTAACATTGACACTTTTAAGGTCATTAAGCATTTATCATAAAGAATCAGGTTCATTAGGTTATAAATATCACATTTTTTCAATAAAGCACATCTTCCCCCTTTGTGCATCATCGAAAAATTGCAAATTGTTAGAAATACCAGATTGATAAGAATTACTCATGGCCACTGGGGCAACTGCAAGTGCAAACATGTATTAATCATCAATAGTTAACCAAGAACGCAAACTATTAAAGAAAGTGAGACAAAACAAATAAGAGCAGAAACAACAAAATCCATTGATAGATGCATAGTTCAGCCACCAAACATACAAAGAAATAAAAGCAGTTACAATCATGAGAAAAAGATAAAAAAAAATCCCGAATCTGGTCATAGAGGGGTAATGACAGGGCACTGGACACCTAAGGCTGGGAAGTATTGGAGGTTGGGTTCTTTGCTTGGAGGAGGGAGAGCATATTGTGAAGAATCCCTTTATTCTTCTCCTTTTCTTTGGCCAGTTCAGTTTTGAGGGCATCTCTCTCAGCCTTAACCTCTGCAAGGCGGGTCTTTAATTGAAGATATTCAACATCATTAACCCCACCTTCTCGTACAAGCGCCCTGACCTTGCTGTTCATAGGCGTTTTGCTGGATGAACCAGGTTCATTTTCAGGAACATTCACGATATAATCACATGCCAGAAGCGTGTTCTTCTCAAAATGGTCTTTGACAGTGGCCATTTCTGCCTTCTTCAAGGGCACTTTGAAGTGAGCCAGCACAATCGTCAGGAGGAAACCATATGGGATGGCATGGGACTTGGAACCATTTGCCACTCTGTCCAGCAACTGAATAACGAAATAGACCAGTTGATTTGCCTTCCACTGTCCAGGCACTCCATGAGGGTTAAATCCATATAGTTTTCTATGTGCCTTCTCTGTTTCCTGGGAAGTACGCATTTGTTGATGAACTCAAACACCACCTTGTGCTGGGGTTTCATCTCACTTTTGTACACAACCCTTGGTTCTACTTCTTCAGCATTGTCCCTGAACCTTCTGGTAATATGTAGTGCAGAAGGAAGATCATCTATGCTGGGCCACTTCTGCCTTGTATAATCATCATATCCCTCAGCTGGAATACCAAGAACTTCGCCCAGCTCTTTGGTATCAAAGGTGATTTTAGTCCCCTTTACCTGACTAGAGACCCTGTCATCCTTGACCTCAGCATTGGCCATGAACTCTACAATCTCACTCTTGGCCAGCCTGCCATCTCACTGAAGGACCATGTCTTTCCAGCCCTGCACTTCCAAGGTATCCAATAGGTAAACCATGCCAGACTCTCTCAGATCCTTCAACAATCTCCCTTCAGAATAGTGCGTTTCCCAAATTTGGTCAACCCAGACTCCTCAGCTTCTTCACCACTCCAATCTTTGTCTTCATCAATCTGAACCTTCTTTGATTTTAGGGTAGACCTAGTCCTCTTGCAATAGTTAAGGGTGTAACAGACATAGATGCAGACTTCTTGGAAGAAGTCTTGGCTTTCTTGGGTTTGGGTGTCTGAACCTCAACATCTTCCATTTGTTCTTCTCGATGGACTAGGTCCATCTCCTCAACCTTAACAGTCTCTACAGGCTCAAACACCTTTGCCTTCCCTTTTTCAACTCTCTTTCTCTTACTCTCCTTCAAAGCCTTCTGCAACTCCTCTTCACTTTGCCTAATTGAAATTCGTGTTGTTCGTTCTCTAGGAATGGAAGTTTCAGCAGATGGAGTGGCTTTTCTCTTCTTACTTGCCACTGGAGTTTCAGCTTTTTTAGTCTTGGGTGTCCTCTTCCCTTTGGGTTTATAACTCTCCCCTAATTTTCTTATAAGGTTCGCCAAAGTTTTTTCAATGGATGAACCAGGTTCATTAGTAGAATGTCGAAGATTTTCTAACCCCTCAGCAACCTCTCCTGAGTACTTTCACCCTAAGTCTGTGGCACCTTCTTCAACTACCACTGGGACAGTACCACAAATTTCCAATGAAGTACCTTCTACCCCTATTCCCCTCACAGTGCTTCCACCTCCCTCTCTCTCATTTTCTGTCACAATTTTATTTTTACCACCTCTTTATCGCCTATCAGGAACTTTCACATCTACTACAGACCAATCAGAACAAACCTATTTTCAGAAGTGATTGGTTCAGGATCAGACCCAATTTTATGAGTTGATGATACCTGTTAAGAATCGGATGAACCAGTTTCTTCCCCCTCAGTTTCTAACTTTAAGAAGTCACTGGAGTTATCAGAATCTTGAGCCTGGCTGGCTTGAAGCTTAGCGTTCAATTTCCTAGCTAGAGAGCTAGAAGCCACAATTTTTTTAGCTAGCATTTTGACACACCTTTTCTTGGATCCTGGATTAGGGCTTTGTTGAACAACGAGAGTGATTGGAGGAGACGGGACATAATTGTTTTGAGGGGTGGTGGGATGTGATTGAGATAGGGTGTAAGAATTTGATTGAGATGGGGTGGAACTAGTATCTTCGAGTGTGATACTGTAGTCAGGTGGGGCGTAGGAGGATGAAGCAGGTGGTTGAGTATTAGCCATTGTGATCAATTTTTGTTGAAGAAAGGAAGAAGATTAGGATCAATATGTTTGAGAAGAAGGTTGAAAGGGTTTCGCCAGTTATGTCTTTTAGGAGGAAAGTGAATGAAGAATTAGAGAAGTGATGATGGGGTTTTAAAGACTTGGGTAATTAATACATAACAGGTGTAATTTGGGTCAAGAAGAAGTCTAATCGGTTCAGAAGTGTCATTTGTAAAGTGACGGTTATGACTACCCTATGATCTAGGCCTTTTTAATTTGATTGGACTCTTTGGAACATGTTCAAATTTAGGATAAGGACTAGAATTTTAAAAGAGCTTGTTATAGATAGAGTCCTGCTCATGATTAACTATTAATATTTCAATATGTGTATAGTGGTGAGCACATACCTCGTCTATCATATGAACCAACAACGATGAACCAGTTTCATCTTGTTAGAATCTCTTGATTAAGCCTCAATTTTCAAAAATAGAAAAACATAATTAGAAACCAAGGAGTCATATTAACACATGGCAAGAGAGTATGCTGTTTATAGCATGAAACTAAGCAATGATTATTCTGATTATTTACACAGATTTCAGAATTCCAAGCCAAAAAAATACTTTTTTTTCATTTTTTTTGAATTGGTTCAATTAGGTGATCTTAATCATCCCTAAATCTAACATGTTCCTTTCAAAATGCTCTCTACTTAGTGCTTTAGTAAAGATGTCAACAATTTGTTTATCAGTAACACAAAATTCAATAGAGATCATTCCCTTCTCATAGTTGTTTCTTAAGAAATGGTGTCTAACATCTATGTGCTTTGTTCTTTTATGATGAACGAGGTTATTCGTCATACTGATAGCACTAGTGTTATCATAGAATATAGGGATGCATCCAACCTCTATACCAAAATCCATCTATTGTTGTTTAATCCATAATAACTAAGCGCAACATGAGGCTGTAGCCATATACTCAGCCTCAGCAGTAGATAGAGCTACTGAATTCTGTTTCTTAGTAGCCCAAGACACAAGACATGAGCCCAAAAAGTGTGCCATACCTGTGGTTCTCTTTCTATCTACTAAAAAGCCTGCATAGTCAGCATCATCATATCCCACAAGATCAAAATTACTACCTTTAGGATACCAAAGACAGAGGTTGGTGGTGCCTTTAAGGTATCTCAAGATTCTCTTCACCGCAGTTAAGTGTGATTCCTTTGGATTATCCTGAAATATTTTACAAAGCCCTACGCTGAAAACAATGTCAGGTCTACTGGCAGTAAGATACAACAATGAATCAATCATTCCTCTATACAACTTTTGGTTGACAGTTGAACCGGGTTCATCTACATCTAATTTTGTGGCTGTTGCAATAGGAGTGTCAATTTCCTTTGAGTCTTCCATTTTAAATCTTTTAAGCAATTCTTTCACATATTCTTGCTGATGGATCATAGTTCCATTTGAATTTTGTTTAATTTGTAAGCCTAAAAAGAAGTTAAGCTCACCCATCATGCTCATTTCAAATTCGTTCCCCATTAGTTTAGCTAATTCTTTACTTAGCTTTTCAGAAGTTGCCCTCAAGATTATGTCATCTACATATATCTGTACTACCAATAGATCTTTACCTTTTTCCTTCAAGAATAAGGTTCTATCAATTTTACCTCTCTTGTAGTCATGTTCCAGCAGGAATTTTGAAAGCCTTTCATACCATGCCCTTGGAGCTTGCTTGAGTCTATACAGTGCTTTGTCAAGCTTGTACACATGATCAAGATTCTCCTTGTTTTCAAACCTCGGAGGCTGCGTTACAAACTTCTTCCTTGAGATAGCCATCCAGGAAGGTACTCTTGACATCCATCTGGTGAAGGGTGAATTCCATGTAAGCAGCAAAGGCTATGAGGAGCCTAATTTCTTACAACCTGCCACAGGAGAAAATGTTTCATCATAGTCTATTCCTTCCTCCTGACTGTATTCTTGAACCACCAATCTTGCCTTGTTTCTTGTAACTGTTCCATCTTTATCAAATTTGTTTCTAAATACCCACTTTATGCCAATCACTGATCTATCAAAGGGCCTAGGTACCAGATTCCAAACTTGACTCCTTTCAAATTAGTTGATTTCTTATTGCATTGCATTTACCCAATATGCATTTCAAAGCTTCAGCAATATTTTTAGGTTCTATCAGGGATAAAAAAGCATCAAACGTACACAGATTTTTCAAAGAGGACCTGGTTCTGATTCCAGATGTTAGATCCGTTATAATGTTCTCAATGGGGTGTGAGCTTTGATCTGTGTGGTTTTACAACCAACTGGGTATTTCTTGAAGATCCTACAGTGTCTTGTTACTGAGGAACATGATCAGGGACACGTTCCAATGAGGTTTGGAAATTAGTTTGTTGGTCAGTTCCCCCTGGCATGTTGCCTGGGATGGATGAACCTGTTCCATCACCAGTTCCTTCCTCCAGTGTTGCTCCAGTTTGGTCTGAGTTTCTAACCAGCCCAATTTCTTCATCTACTTGTTCCTGTCTCTCAGAGATAATGTTAGTTTCATCAAAAACAACATGCACACTCTCTTCAACACACATAGTTCTTTTGTTATACACTTTAGAAACCTTACTATGTGAAGAATATCCCAAGAATACTCCCTCATCACTTCTGGGATCAAACTTACCTAGGGAGTCCTTGCCATTGTTGTGCACAAAGAACTTACAACCAAAAGCCCAAAGATGGGATATATTGGGCTTTCTCCCTTTAAGTAACTCATAGGGGGTTTTCTCTACAAGTGGTCTAGTCATGCACCTATTTATGATATAGAATGCATTGTTTACAGCTTCTACCCAGAAGCTATGAGGTAGTTTACTAGAAATAAGCATGGTCCTGGCCATATCATCAAGTGTCCCATTTTTTCTTTCAACCACTCCATTTTGTTGTGGAGTTCTAGGGCAGAAAAGTTATGATCTATGCCATGCTCATCACAAAATTCAGTAAATTTGGCATTTTCAAATTCAGTGCCATGATTAGACCTAATTGATGCAAGTTGATTTCCTAATTGTTTTTGTATTTTTCTAACAAAGGAAATAAACATGTCAAATGCTTCATATTTAGATGTTAGAAACAATATCCAGGTAAATCTAGAATAGTCATCAACAAGCACCATTACATATCTCTTACCACCTCTGCTTAATGTTCTCATAGGACCACATAGGTCCATATGGACCAGTTCCATAGTCCTGGTAATACTTACCATTTTCTTGCTTTTGAAAGATAATCTTACCTGCTTCCCCCTTGCACAAGTCTCACAAACTTTATCTTCCTTGAACTTAATGTTAGGAAGTCCTATCACTTTCCCTGCAAAACAATCTTGTTAGTGATAAGATTAATTACAACGCATTTTGTGGAAGTGAATGCTACCAAGTTACCTCTGTCACACAGATTAGACTATATTTCAAGCCATATATTAGGTAGACATTCTCAATGGAACGAGTCTCATCCTTACCTACCTTACCAACACCAATGATTTCACCTTTCTTTCCATTTCCAAAGGAGACATTTCCTCCTTTAAGGTCCTCAAGTGAAAGGAACTGGTCCTTATTACCAGTCATGTGTTTTGAGCAGCCACTATCCATGTACCATATTTGGCTACCTCCTTTCACTTGAACCTCTGATTCCTCATCTGATTCACCAATTGCCATGAGTGCTTGCTCATCTCCATCTTTATCATCTGATCCTTCATCTGAACTTTCTCCCCAAGCAGCAACCATAGCTTTTGTTGATGTTGTGTTTTTCTTGGGATGAACCAGTTCCTTCTTCCGGTTCCTTCGTTCAGATCTTTCCCTTCTCCATTCAACTTCCCATTGAGGAAAATTATTGATGTGATGATCAATTTTTCCACATTTGTGGAATCTCTCATTGGTGGGTTTTTCTGGTGCCTTTGCCTTGTTGTAGTTTCCACCTCTTGAGATGCCCTTTTTACTAATGAGATAGTTTCTGAATTCCTTGGTGATCATAGCCATTTCATCTTCCTCCATATCTGTTCCCTTAGTAATTCTCAGTGCTAGACTTCTTTCCTTCGTGGGAGCATCATCTTCATTGTCTGCCTTCTAAGTTCATAGGCAGTGAGATTTCCAATTAGCTTATCCGATTTGAGGGTTGCCGTGTTCTTGGATTCCTGAATAGCAGTGATCTTACTCTCCCAAGATATTGGCAAAACCCTTGTCAAAATATTTTCAACCTTGTCTTCTTCAAGGATAGTCCTTCCAAGAGATTTTAGTTCATTTGTCAGAGTAGTGAACCTAGTGTACCTCTTTTGGATGGTCTCTCCTTCCTTCATAGAGAAATTCTCATATTGAGAATATAGTAATGTACCTCTGGATCTTTTCACTTGTGCAGTTCCCTCATGAGATACTTGAAAAGTGTGCCAAATTTCCTTGGCAGTGGTGTATCTTTGAATTCTGCTGTACTCATCTGGACCAAGTCCACACACAAGCCACTTCTTGGCCTTGGCATTCTTTTCCCATTTTCTTAAGTCTTCAGCAGTGCAGTCAGCTCTTGTCTTTAGCCCATCTACTCCTTCAGCTGTCTTCTTCATGGTGGCCAAAGGATCGTCAGTGACGATGTCCCATAGTTCATAGTCTTCTCCAATTAAGTGATCTTTCATCCTGTTCTTCCACCAAGAGTAGTACTGGCCATTGAAGAGTGGTGGCCTAGCAGTTGATTGTCCTTCCCAGTTCCCACGTGGTGCACTGATCTTGATCTTTTCCTAAGGTGTTAGCCTCTTCAAGGATAACCTGCTCTGATACCAATTTTTATTTATCTATGTCAATACCACACAAGA
>ML437102.1:20429-36743 GCA_005239525.1 Nicotiana knightiana
TTTGTGTGGTGACCAATTTTTGCGTGCAGTAGTTATAGAAGGACCAGGTTCTTCTATGTGTTCCAACTCCTACAGTTTGCGGAAATAAATGCGGAATTTAAAGAACACAATAATTTTACGTGGAAAACACCTGGCTCAAAAAGTGAAAAAACCACGACCTACTTCCCAGTAGGATTTTCCCAAACTCTTCACTAAATCAATGAGCCAAACAACATTTACAAAATAAACTCTTTTGTAAACCTAAGGATTAACTCTAACCCTTTGTGGCAAACTAGCCTCTAGCTATTTGCGACAAACTTCAAGTTAACTATAACTTGAACACTCAGTACTTGCTACAATTGATTTTAGATAAAGCAGAAAGGTAAAATTTGTAATCACCTACTACAGATAAACTAGACTAAAAGACAACAAATGGAACTGGTTCTTCTAGCTGGTCCAAGTAGCTTCAGAGTCGCATACTTAAATCTCACATGAACTTCTTGCAAAATTGCCTTGCTGATTTTGCTCTCAATTCTTGTTTGCTTCTACTTTTGTGCGTCCCTGTACAATAAGAACACAGAACAATATATAGGATTTAGTATACAAAGAGATATACTAGAATTTGGATGCTACTCTTCCTTGGTGAAGAGTTCTAGTTGATCTCAACTCCCTAAAGGAGTCCATCTCCCGGTCAATTTGCAACCTTTTTGATCAGGAGATATCTCTTTAGATCACTGATTGTGTTTATCTCCTGCTTGTGCACCTCACGTTCCATTTACTCTACATGTGTCTATGTCTCCAGTGATGGACCTGGTTCAACTTTGAGTTCCTTTGTCAATCTTCAAAGCCATTTAGCTTCTTGATCCAACAAATTCCCCCTTTTTGATGATAACAAACTCTGTGCTTAGGAATGTAATCACTTTAATCTAACATTGAAACTTTTTAGATCATTAAGCATTTATCATAAAGAACCAGGTTCATTAGGTTATAAATATCACATTTTTTCAATAAAGCACATCTTCCCCCTTTGTGCATCATCAAAAAATTGCAAATTGTTAGAAATACCAGATTGATAAGAATTACTCATGGCCACTGGGGCAAATGCAAGTGCAAACATGTATTAATCATCAATAGTGAACCAAGAATGCAAACTATCAAAGAAAGTGAGACAAAACAAATAAGAGCAGAAACAACAAAATCCATTGATAGATGCATAGTTCAGCCACCAAACACACAAAGAAATAAAAACAGTTACAATCATGAGAAGGAGGAGGTCTGTAACTTGGAATTACAAAGGGAACTTGGTCATATCTATGCCGGAGTACTTCGACCATCCAAAGTTTAGACATTCTATGCATGTGTTGCGTTGTCTTTCCTGATACCACTCATATAGTCCATCTTAGTCTTTCCTTTGTTCTTAGGGTCACTTGGAGAAGGAGGAGGTGGAGGACCTCTAGATCTGGTATGATATGCCGACGATGCCAGTATGCATGAACCAACCTTAGGGGATGCAAATAAACAAACAAAGATGAAAAACAAAAGGTAAACAAGTCAGTAGGGAATATTAGAAGGATATTTGCAGTATTTAAACACGTATTGCGAAATTATAAATTTGTGTCCTAATTTGGGGGACCTCATTGTGCCCGAGGTAGGACTAACGACATATAGATTTGGAGAAAAATCAATGCCGATAACTGCATCATTTCATTAATATGATAAATGGACCGAATCCCTACTAAACGACGATAATTATAAAGAGTCACTAGTGGCATTTGCCTTATTACAATCGGATTCTAAAACAAATCTAAAAATAAGAAAATATCAATCCTAATCTACTCGGTCCCAGAGGGACCTTCCCCAAGCTTGGCCTTCTTAGCCCCATCAATCAGATTCACCAGGTTGCGCACGTCCAACAACATATATGCCCTTGCTAGATGCCCTCCTTCATTGTCTGCCGCTTTCTAAAAATTCGAGACCTTTTTCCTCATCTTTCCCTCAAGTTCCATCAAACCCTGCTCCAAATACTCCAACCTTTCTGTTGAGTTGGAAGTGATTCCCCTCCATTCGTTGATTTCTTCCATGTCCAATTAATGTTGTTCCAAATGCCTGACCTCAGTTTCGAAAACCCTTTTGTGCAACCTCCTGTATTTGACTTGTGCCTCAGCAGCGTCATCTATGACCCTATTTATTAAATCAACCCCTGGCTTGACCTCTCCTGCTATGTCATCGACCAACCATGATGGGTAGAAGTACACGTGGCCGGCATGATACCGATCTGGCTCGATAGTATCTTTCTCCACAATAATCTTTTGATGCCACATTTGCTGTGCCTCAAACTTGAATGTAATGGCATTCCCTTGGAAGTTTGCTTTGTAATGAACCATTTTGGAAACTCGTGGTATGACCTGCTTCCTTTTAGCTTGCCTCATGACTCTGATAGGAGCATAAGGATAGATACCCCTTAATCCGATTATCACTAGATGAGGAACATCTCTCGACCTGATGATGAACTCACTACTAGGGAACCACTCGAACATCCAGTGGACCTTGTCATCAGTCAAATTGCTAAAGAAGTGTACCCAGCTCACAACATTTCCTGGTTGTGTGAACCTTTCTAGGATAAAAGTCATTCTCTTCGGATGGTGATAAGCTATGTGGTCATTCCATGGTCTCCATGGGAACTCTTGACTATATTCTCCTCTTTGAAGGTGTTCCAACAGCCATACTTGCAGCAACAGATTTCAACACTCAAAATGCCTATATCCTTTTTTTTGCAACGGTCTAAGGCTCATACATCTCATCCACGATCATTGGGACAATAGTGTAAGTTTTCCTCTCGACTCCTTCCATTAGGGTCTTAGTGACCGTAGCTAGGTGAGTGTGGTTCCTTACTCCTTGTATCGGGAATATCAGCATCCCCAGAAAATAGATGATGAATACAAAGACCCGACGATGAGTCCAACCCAAAGAAGGATGGAAAACTAATCATGATAAAGGCAATAGGACTTGCTATGTCCATAACGCTCGTAAAGGAAATCAAATAGTATGCAAGATTTCTCAGACTAACTCATCATTTATCTTGAAGCCATCATTTTTAGAAAGCTTCGAGAAGTACGATTTTCCGATACCAATACAACCAGGGCTATCCCATGGGAGCCCAGCAAATCCTCCTATTTCCTCTAGAAGGGGAGTCATTTCTATATCACCAAAATGGAAGATGACCCTCTTCTCATCCCAAAACATAGTAGCGGCCTCAATTAGTACATTTTTTGGCTGAATATCTAACAAGGAAGGTAAATTCCCGAGGACTCTTTTCACGTGGTTTTTGTCACGTGGAGAGAGATTTTCCCACCAATCTATCAACAAAGGTGGGATACTTCGAAATATGCTGAACCTGGGGACTTCGTGCCTCATTTATGTAAAACAAATAAAGTTAGCCCTTTCCTCTTCTGGATTCGACTATTTACACATTAATGATTAGCATATCGGCACGTTCTCTCCAAATAATTCACATATCATGATTTTACCCATTAGGATTATGGAAATCCCGACGGGCTTTGGACAAGGCTTGCTTTTGAGAGTTATTATGCGGACATAAGTCTTTTAACCTAAAGTATCACTCCGTGCAACATAAATAATACTTCGTAACTCCCTCGAGGTGGGGTGTTACTCGTATTATTCAGCGGGCACAAACTATCATCTCCTGCTACCCGATTACTATCTTTAAGTTATTTACCTAAAGCGTACTGATTGATTCTAAATCGTACCTTATGCGTGCACTACCCGTCCCATACCTATAGTTTAGGAGGCCTTTGGACCTCTATCTTGGATGGTTCTAGACTTAACTTAGGTTGCTATAAAATGAATAAACTAGGTGACATACAAAACAAGTTGGACTTTCATGTAAAAGCAAATAAGGGCTCAAGTTAGACTCTGCACTTAGACAACAAATGCACGCAAAACAAATTAGGCATTTGACAGTTGCTGATTTTAGAAAAATTAAAGTTATTGAATCCTATAGACATGATCTCTATATGATTCTGGATTTTAATATGCAGACAGTTTTGTACACGAGGTACCATTTTTTTATAAAAAAAAATGATGTCTAAGTGACTATGCAGTTGCCTACTGATTATAGATTATAAGAGGTTAAACCTATAGGCATGATATCTAGGTGATTTATGCAGTAATTGGCGATGGTAACCACAGGAGAATATTCAGAATTGCTTAGTTGGATCCTATAGGCATGCTTTCTAATAGTGGCAATGACATAGTGTTGAGAGTTCAACATTAACACTTAAAGGAAGCGAGCAGGATAATCAATGGTTAAGATTGACTTTAGATCCTATAGGCATGATTTCTATAGTCACAATTAAGACTGATTTTAGATCCTATAGGCATGTTTATTAAGTGAACAACAACATGTTAACCAATTAACCCTATAGGCATGATATCTAACATGTAGAAGCAGAATATATTAGACGGATTAAATACTTATAAGCAGGTTATCTAACACATAGTAACAGAATGTATTTGAGCAAAGTAAACACCTATAGGCAGGTTATCTAACACACATAATAGCAGAACATGTCAAAGTAAAAACCTATAGGCAGGATTTCTACCCATTTCTTGCAAATGTTAAAATAAACCTGTTTTCCCAGTTTTACTATTGCCCAATTGTTATTATAACATTATTACAGACCCAAAGAAGGGAATAAATTACAGAGTATAAATAACTATAGTGAGCCTGCAACAGGCCCAAAGATATACCCAGCCTGGCCATGCCTTCATTCTCAAGTCCACATAGTTTACAACAACCAAGAAATCATATCTTCATTTACATAAAGCAACCAAAAACCAGTTGATTCAACCAGTAGGTAAAAATTAGAGTTGAGAAATTAGGAAAGAACCAGGACCCTAGTGCGTCAAAGTTCCCAAAGGCTTCAAGAACCTAGGGCAGTGCTCACATTAGGGAGGTTAATAGAGGACATTCAAGGGATGACTAAGGACCAGATCCTAGTGTGTCAGAGTTCACAAGGGTCTCAATTGGACCCCGAGCAGTTCTCACACTAGGGAGGTCAAATGATATAACCTAAGTAGCCTTGGCTTTCAGCCGGCTAAGAATGAGAACTCAAAAGATCCCAGGTAACAAGTGAAAGAGAGTGGACCCAAGGTTGAGAGACAATAATTGAGGGATACTTATAATTTAAACAGGCATGATCAAATTGAGCATATAGAGCAGTTAATCGAACAGGTCACAGGACAAACTTAGCAGGTTTAACACTTAGCACATAGGCGGTAACATATTGAAAGAGTTAAGGAAAGAACAAGTTTGCAGGATTGACAAAGATTATCATGCATAGATGCAAAATACTGAACGAGTTGAAACATGGTTGGAAATTATGCTAAGTATAAATCCTAGTATCATTATCAAGAAACAAGACAACATTTAGACATGATGGGGAACGTACATTGTGATGAGCCAAGTAATCACAGAAGGAACAAGGCATCAAGTGGGTCAAAGACATACTAAGAGACATGTTAGTAGAGAGGCAAGAGCATAGTCAACACAAATTAGAACACATAACATATGCAAGACTATTACTACAGAGATTCAGAAAAGAGTGGAAAGTAAACTCATGTCAAATAGCAGATACATGTATTAAGGCATCGACACAGGATATTAATTAACTAAACAAGGTCCAGTTGTATCAATGATTCATCCTTATATCATAAAACAACAATTCAAACATGCTGAGATAACTGTTCTAAATCACAAGCAAACACTAAAGGGGTATGGAATCGAGTGAGCATGCTGAGTGACACAATAGCAAGACACAGGTTATAATTAACAACGGAAGTCTTAACACATGTTACTACAAATGTGAGACATTCATTACAGAGATTCAGGACAAGGAAAGTAAGCATATTCATGAACATTCAGGCGTCAATACACTAACTAAACGAGCTTAGGGAGGTTCAGATTACCCGAGTTAGGCATAGATAATCTCAGAACTAGCAGCACTAGGAGTAGTTAAATGCTAAGGAGACTTAAAATGCGTATAAAGTTATTAGAGTGGTGCTTAAAAGTAACCAAAAACATATTAAGCCACGAATTTCAAAAGTAAGAACACATACAAATCAGAGATACATAAATATGAAATTGCAAAGTCAAGTAACTTACCAGTTAAACAAAAATACAAGAAAGAACAAAAGTCCATAGTATTCTGAACATCAACGAGAAGAAAGAACCCGGAATTTAGTGGCCTTGGCTTTCAGCCGGCGAAAAACCAAAGTATAGAATGAGATAATGAAGAATGACTGAGTAAAGCTTTAAATGTTTAGTGAGATACTAGCAAAAAACAAAGTCTGTCTTAAAAGGGGAATGGGGGAGGGGTTTATATAGTGTAGAAACCGCACAAGTAAACATGGAAAATAAATTATTCAGACACAAATAAGGAAAGATATTCTAGAATCAATTAGAATCGATTTGTAGGGCATAAAAAAAATTGTTCAGTAAATCAATAAGGAATCACACAAATAATACCAAATATAAAGGAATACAAAAGATTAAACAGAGGGTAAGGAAAATATCATACCAAAAATCATTTAGAGTCAGATTTAAGGAAACATAAAGTAGAAAATAGGGAAACATGTCAGATTAAATAGAATTAAGGAAAACGAGTAGGCAAACACGGAAAAGAAAAAGTATCAGTCAAGAATTGGTAAGGAACAAAGGTAATATCAAACCCTAGTTGGCAGAAATCGAAGATTGGTCGGAAATTTCAGCTAATCGGACCCATGTAGCCATGGTCGTAAAGTATATGGACTAGATACATGTCCAGATTCAAGCGGTCAAAAGGGGAATGGCCGGAATCTGAGAGATAGTACTTTCCATGTTTAGGCAAGTACTAGGAGATACCATAGATTTGTAGGAAATAACTATATAACACACAAAAGGTAAGAGAATCATGAAAAACAATCCATGATTGAGACGGATTTGGAGAGGTTTGAGAAATGCGACTAGGGTTTCTGTGAGAGGGAGGGGTGTTTGAAGGCGGCGGTTGAAGAGGGAATAGGGTTAGAGTTTGGGTGAGGGGATAAGGAGAATAGGGAGGGGTGTTGTGAGCTGTTGATCACTTTTGATTAATGGCTGGGATTTTAGAAGAGCTGGGTTCGATTTTGGACTGGGTTGGGGATAAAAGGGGAGTTTATATTGGGATTAAGGATTGGGCCATGGATTTGGGGCTTGTCTGGTCCGAGATTAATCCCAATTTTGGGCCAGGTTTTTAAAATAGGAGAATAAGGAAAAAATAATTTAATAAAATAATTAAATAAATTGTAAAAATGCTATTTATGGAAAGTAATATTTTAAAACAATAGTAGAAGATTATAAAAATGTAAAATATTATTTTATCCTTGAATAAAAATGACAAATGCAATAAAGTTGTGTAATATAGGCTATTATTGCAAGTTTGTGCAAATGGCCTAAAAATACTAATGTGATTATCTAACTAATAAAAATATGTGAAACATGTATTATGGATGCAAATAATAATTTTAGGTAATTAAGTCATCACAAAATAATTGAAGCAATAATTGATAAACATTCAAGTAATTTAAATACAAGAAAAATCAATTTTAAGGCTTTAAAAATTATGAAAAAGTATGAAAAATACTTGTATATGCTTATACGTCAAATAATGACGTATATTTACTATTTNTTGTGTCTCGGCCATGTTGGCCTCGCTCATAGGCGCTCGGCCACAGTAGGCTCGGTATGTAACTTACCATCTGATCTGAAGTTGCCTAATAGGGGCCTGCCCACCGATTATAGCTCGATGGTGGTGAAAATACTCTAATAATGTATATATATAAACCCTCTGCTATCTTGACCTAAAGAAGATAATACTCAATTGAATATAAAGTATTGATAAGGGAGAATACTATAACTTATGAGACTAGGATAATGTATATAAATTCGGGATTATGAAATTCTCTTTATGCCTCATTATCAAACACATGTAATTATGGGATCATACCAAAGTGAAGGAAGGGCTTAGCCTTAAGATACCTAGGCCGATTCTCTTGACAATCCTTCCAAAACACATCAATTGCGATAACATATAACGACGGATCGAAGTAGGGGAAAATCCATATGATATTCTTGAGAAAGATTGCACCGTACTCCCTTAGAATTGCAAAATCCCGTTGCTATTACACAGTATAACTTCGTTGCAAATCCCTTAGAATTGCAAATCCATATGAAGCTTCATCCCTTACTTGGTACACTTAGAATCATATCTTAATAAGGTAAAGAATCTCTTAAAATTTTTGGCTTTTGTGGGCCCCAATGTATAAGGATGATTTGGCCACAAACTCTCTTAAAAAGTTCCACCTTGATTTATGAAATAAGACTCATATTTTGTGATTTGATCAAGACTTGTGGGCTTCCACGTTAAGGATGATGTTCTCCCTTAATCTAATCAACCAAACACCTTAATTAATTTCTAATTTTCCTCCAAAAATCCACAATTAACCAAATATCAACATAATTAAGAGTCATCTCAAATTACTTAAAATACTACTCACTTTTAACATACTTTGTACACCTTACTAACATGGTCATGTAGTACCTTGTATGGTACTAGTCCATAAATACTGGGTATTATAGTTTGGACCGTATTTTATCCCAAATTGTCAAACTTCGACGAAACTCATTTTCTTCGATTCACTTACTCTCTCACCTTCACGAATTTACTTATCACTTGTTTGAAATAACATAATATTTATAATCCCAAAATAATCTCATTCCCGAAATTACGTGGATTAACTTACGAAGAAACTTTAACGTACGAAAATGTGGAATGTAACATCTCATTTCGAGCTTTCATAAATTCACTTATGCCATACTTTCATGTACGAAAACATTGGGTGTAACACCTTTAACTTCCCCTTCTCCTTGCTCACTGAGAAGCTTGAAGGCATCCTTTTCCTCAGTAAGCCCTCGGACCTCGGCCTCGTACCGGCTCCGCTCCCCTCGGGATCGAAGGAAAGCCTCATGATAAAGCACCGAAGCCTACAAACATATAAGAAAGAGTTATATAAAGGGAGAAAAGTCTAAGTACAAAAATTGACATCGACTAGGAAATATGGGATTACCCAGTTTAGAACCTGTTGGACTTCGTTGAAAAGACAGGGTGTTTCCACCTCATCCATCTTGGCTTGGTCTTCTTCAGTGACCAAGCATCGGAGATAGCTAGCCACCCCTACGGGGGCGGAAAGAACCCAAGCATCCTCCAGGACTGAGATGATAATTGATCGCTTACGCCCGAGATCGACACTGGGGGCCAAAAACTGATTGGTCAGTTTAAAGCTCGAGGAAGCCTTGCTCGAGCTCTTCCTCGGTACATCCAAGTCACCAAGACCTGTGTCATCTTCCACTCCAACAAAATAGCCATGGAAAGGGTCTTCTGCTCCATGGGCCCCTTCCCCGTGGCAAGTCTCCACCGCCTGAGCTTCTTGCATCATCGACTCACTAAATGAAGGAAACGAGGGGGAATCTCCGATATCTATCACCCTAAGTAAATCTTTTGGGGCACCGCTTTCATCTAGGGAAGCCTCGAGCATGGTTTCTACACCAGCGTCGACCGCCTCGTCGATATCCTTCTCACCTTGAGGTCAAGTGTTTTCGGCTCTCTCCGGCCTGTGGGCTTCAGCCGAGGCTTCCTCCTCAACCTCGTCAAGTTGAGGCAGAGAAGTTTCAGCTTCTGCCGGCTCAGTAGTTCCCTGAATCTCGGTGCCAGAATGCACACGGGCCACCAGCCCTGTGTGTTCTTCTTCGGCCTCTTCCCTCAGCCGTTGGACTGACTCCAAAGTTAAAGGTATGATGTTCTCCTTGGGTTTACGAGTAGTTTTCTTTTTGGGCTTATGCCCCTCAGATTTCGTGGAAGTCGAAGCCATCTACCTCTTCTTCTCCTTCGCCGGCTTTGAGACAGATGATGGGGGATGGATTTCATCATCACCAGAAGAGTGCCTTTATTTCCACGTCCTTCCCGAGACCTGCAAAAGAAAGATAAGTAAGATCGAGAAAAAATTCGAACAGTGGTAGAAGTTATTGAGTCATAAGGGAAGATTTACCATGGTTACATGCCTCCCATCGACCCTTCTCCAAATCGTTCCATGCACGCTCAGCATGCGTTGACTTTGATATCAGGCTTCTGACCTAGTTCTCAAGTTGGGGAACCACACCTGGCATCCAGGCAACGAATGCATCAAGTAAAACACTAATGAGAAATGGTGAAAAGGCAAAGATAATAATTAGAAATTGTGGATGGAATCATACATACGTTTCATATTCCATTTGTCAGGAAATATCATACTCAAGGGCGGGATCAGGTCCGAGGTATTCACTCGGACAAATCGGCCCATCCAGTCCCGATCTTTGTCCTCATCTATTCTCGAGAAAGGTGCCTTGATGGCCCGACATTGAAGCTTTATTAGTCCTACTTGATACAGCCGGGGGCTGTATAGGCGTATGAGGTGGTCGAGGGTGAATGGAAGCCCATCGACTTGGCTCACGAAGAAGCGGAGCAGTATCACTATCCTCCAGAAAGAGGGGTGAATCTTACCGACGGTCACTACGTACTTCTTGCAGAATTCTATAATGACTAGATCCAAAGGAACCAATGTGAAAGGATAAGTGTAAGAACTTAGAAACCCTTCCACATAGGTAGTGATTGATTCCTCAGGCGAGGGCACCACCACGTTCTTGTCGACCCAGTTGCAGTCCTCTTTAACTTTGTCGAGGAGTTCATCGGTGATGGTGCATATATACCTCGACATTGGCTCACAGGACCGAGGGGGCCTTTTCAACCTTGAAGTTGGAGTCGATGACGCACTCTCCGGGAAAGAACTCTTCAGGGCGTGGCTCCGTCACTGTTTGCTCGCCGGCCGATCGGGACGAGAAGCAGCTTCTTTTTATGGAATAGTTTTTGAAGTCTTAGCCATTTTAATTTTATGAGTGAAGAAGAATGGAAACTGGGAAGAAGCGCTTGGTATTTTGTGATGAAAGACGCAAAGCAACACCAAAAATCTGAAATTTCAAAGCTTTTAGGGAGGCAAAGGATTTTGAAGATTAGAGAAAAGAAGATTTGAAAGTAAAGTTTGGGCAAAAGAAGAAAGATACATTTCTAGGTTGAAGACGACGGTTCAGAACCGGTAGTGGCGGACAACAACTGACAGGATTTAATGCCTTGATATTCGAACCGATGGGACGTTTTATTATCCACTTCTCGTTGACGTCATGGTCGGGTTTGTCGCTTATGTCATGACCCATCGAGATGGGATTGGAAATCATATCATTTTTTGTCGCCTTCTCTCCGAGAAACGAGGGGACTATCTGTATATGGTCAAAATCGGGCTTGTCCTGGAATGAGGCAGACCAAGGCTCGACTCTATGCTATATCGGACCGCGGTGCAAAATTAGATTTCTGAGCTCGGCCCCAGAGACCTATCGAGACGAGCAAGATTGAGGTAAGCTTACCGAGCCAAATAACAGAAAACCAAAATACCAACAATCGGGCGAGGATAACTGCAGAAATCTATGCACGTATCAAAAAGAGGCCGATTAATTAGCCAATCATGGGATTTCTTACTGTATTTAGAATTGTACCAAGAGTAGGATTCCCCTACTATATAAATGGGGTCTGATCATTTGTAAAGATCATCATATTCACGTTACATAAAGCAATATATTGTCTTCTTCTTAAGCTCTCAATACTTAGTTACTCTGTTCATACTTTCTAGTACAATACTTGTTTGATTCGAAGGCTACCTAGCTCGAAGGTCAAAGCCATACATCTCACTTGCTTTGCTTTACTGTTATTTAAAATCAATATCAATTTACATTTTCTCTCAGTTTATGCCAAGTAAATCACGTGTCCTTAAAATCACAATATAATTTCAATTTAGGGTAAACATTTTTATTTTTAATAATTTCATTAAACATGTAAAACTACCAATTTATTAAGTTTTGAGTTTTAATGATTAAAGTGTTTGTTCAATAGAGCTTATGTCTAAAGGTATTATGAAAACTTGCTTTTGCCTTCAAAATGGAAACATATTCAGATTTGTGTCTGTCTTCTTCTCTTCCCACTTTCTTTAAAAAAATATAATAAAGAAACTTTTCATGTTCTCGTGAAAATTTTTGTTTGAATTTGTAAAGTCTAAAGGAATTCTCCCCTCTTCCTCCCCCTCCCCACCCAAAAAGAGAAAAAGAAAAAGAAAAAGAAAAAGAAAAAGAAAAAGAAAATATAATGAGAATTAGAGTGCAACACAAAAGGTTACAAATATTCATCACTTTGTTTGGGTTAAACTAGGCCAAAGATACTCTTAACATAGTGTGATATTTTCCGTTTTGGGTCAAGCCCGCACGATTTTTCCCAAAAGGCTTCACACCATTAAGGGATACATGCGCCTTATATGTAGGCTCCCAATTTTTTCAGCTACTAATGAGGGACTTTGTTAGCACACCTAACAATCTCCCTCTCGAACTAAGTTCCACGTGGATCACTACCACAATTCATGGGTCAACCCGTCGAACTAAGTTCCATGTGACCATTGCCACGATCCACGTGGCTCACTACCACAATTCCCAGGTCTCCCCCTCGAACTAAGTTCCATGTGACCATTGTCAAGATTCATGGGTCACTTTCAAAGATTCATTGTGTGCCACCCATATTGTTAGAGCATCATGGCAACGAAGCCCGCAACAAGCTTCTTCATATGTGCGCACTGCCCCGTACTATCACTTTTCCTTCTCCATACTCATCCTGCCGAACCTGGACTCTAATACTAGTTGTTGGGCTAAACTAGTCCAAAGATACTCTTAACGTGGTGTAGTGTTGTCCACTTTGGGCCAAACCCGCACGGTTTCCCCCCAAAAGACCTCACACCACTAAGAGATCCCTACACCTTATATATAAGCTCCCAATCTTTTCAACTACCAATGTCGATCTTTGTTCGCACCCAACACTTTCCACATACATAATCTAGCCTGTCTACCATAATTAAAGTACTAATTAAAGTTTGATTCACCTTATAGTTGGCTAGTGAGACAGAGACATCTTCTGTGCCTAAAAATTCATGTATGGTTGTAATCTTGCGTATTGTCCACATCCCATAATCTACGTACCAAACCTAGGATCCTCTCTAGTACTCTTGTTGATTTTTGACACGTGACACTTATTAAATCAACTGACCCATCTCCTTTCTTGATTACTCTATAAACCTAGGCCCCTTTTCTTTCTTCATCCTCCCAAATCAGAACCAAAATTAATACTTACTGCATGGGCTCCATATACCACATGTCTGGGCTTCATTTTCAGAACAGATTCCTTTGAGGTTATTGAAAGCACAAGCGATTCGATATTCTAGTGTCCTAGGCGTAGAGGAACCACACCAATCCATCCCGAACTTGGTGGTTAAACTCTACTGCGGTGACGATACTGTAGGTCTAGTAGTAAGGCATTGGGGATCGTAGACCACTAAGGGGCTTTCTATTTGCTTGAAATGCCGGCTGTTCGCCTTTAGTTAGAGGTAGAAGTAGAGGGCGCCGTTTGCCCCACACTTCAGAAAAAGTAAAAAAGTACGGATGAAGTAAAAAAAAAGTACATAAGGAGTGAGAAAGAAAAACTTGGTTACGGGAACCGAAGGTTAGGCCGACTACTTTAGTAGAGCAACACCCTACGGTCATCAACCACAACATTGAATTGAGACTTTACACCTTGATTTGGACTTGAATGGATCTACTTCTCCTCTGCCTAAAAAAGGCTATCCTGAGCAATTTAAATAATCGGGTTTGTTGATATTCCTGGTATAGTAGATGCTATCACACATACAATCATACTCAATTCGATGGAATTGTTTGATCTTAAAGGGGATCTTCTATAATTTCGCACGTGAGGGGTTATTTCTTGGTTTCGTCCAGTCATTAATAACTTTATTATTTTTAGATAATAGTAGATAGAAACAACGCTTGTAACGAGTTAAAATTGTGTTTTGTTTAAAAAATTGTTCGAGTAAATTTGACTAACTTCACTTGCATTTTTGAACAAAGAAACCCAACGCACAGTTAGAATGTAATGCCCAGACAGGTCGCTTTGAGTTTTAGCTTTTCGTTTCGTGATTTTGAGACTTTGAATAGATTCATTCGATGTTTTATGACTTGTGTGCATGATTCATTTCGATTTCCAGAAAATGTAGATGTGTTTTGATAAAGAAATCTTGATTCTAGAGCGTTAAAGTTGTTGGAGTTGATCACGCCCAATATTCTTGGTAAGTGACTTTGGATCGGTATTTTGACAATTTCAGTAGGTTCGTGTAATGATTTTGGACTTGGATGTATGTTTGGTTTGGGTCCCGGGTGACCTGAGGCAGTTTCAACGCTTATTATTGAAAGCTGGAAATTTGAGTTCATGAATATTGAAATCCTTGAGTTTTGATGCTTGATTCTTGATTTTCAATATTGTTTTGATGTTTTGAGATTACGAGCGAGTTTGTGTAAGGTTATTATACTTGTAAGGGTGAGTTTCGGATTGGTTTGAGCTGATTTTGCTAAGTTTTCCATTACTGGTATTGCAGTCATCACATTTGCAATGACTAGCTCGCAAACGGATGCTCGAATTTGTGAGTGCTAACTCGCATTTGAGATGTCTAGGAGGGAAGGTCAGCTTCGCAATTGCGAATCTTGTATCGCATTTACGATGCTCACAATTGCAATGTTCCTGTCACCAATTGTGAATTTAATGGCTAGGGGCTTCTTCGCATTTGCGACCAGTAGTTCACATTTGAAAGCTGCACAATTATGAACAAGAGTTTGCAATTACGAATATCTGCAGCTGGGTAAAACAGAGAGTGTTTCGAGATTAGCTCATTTTATCTCATTTTTTGACCTAGACTACGTAAAGAGGCAATTTTGGAGAGGATTGGTAACTTTAAATTCTTTCCAACTTCAAAGGTTAGTAACTTTAACTTGTTTTGATTAATTTTCATTATTCTTTATAGATTTTCATCCCTAAATCTAGGATATCATAGAGTAGAAATAGAATTTTAGATAGTCACTTAAAAATTTGAATTTTGAAGATTCAAACCTCGATTTAAGGTCGGATCTCGAAAGAAATCACACATTTGCACTCTGTGATAAGTGAATAATCAGTATTTGATTTTGATTTTGAATTTCGACGAAGTAGAACTGAGTTGACTTTTTGTTGGCTTTTCCAACTATGACAAAGATCCAACCTTTTTATATTAGGATAAATTCTAAAGCTTTCTTTGACTTACTTCAGTATCAATTGAGAAGAATTGAGTTGTTTGAAGGCTTGTGCTAAAGGGAAAGCGGTTTTGGATTGTTGAATCATTCCATAAATAGATAAGTGTCTTGATTAACCTTGATTTGTGGGAATTAGGTTGTGTTTGAGTCTATTTGCTACGTGATAAATGTATTAGGGATGTCACATATGTGTGAGTGACGGGTATATATGCGTTTGTCATGGTTTAAGCATGTGGTAAAAGTAGTCTTATTCATGACTTATTTGCTTCACGTATTATTTCTCTTTTTCTTTAAATAGTTCGTCAAATTACTTGTTTATTTACATACAAGATGGTAAATTTGTTTAGTTTTTGTTGAGATGGTTGGGCATTATATTTCTAGTGATGTTAGCTCGCTTATTGTTGAAAAAGTTATGATTATTCTCTTGCGTTGTGTATTATGCGTAATCACCCTTTTTGATATTATTTATGCTTCCCACATTCTTGTATTATATTATATATGCTTAATGAGAAAGAGTG
This sequence comes from Nicotiana knightiana, assembly GCA_005239525.1. Classification (NCBI taxonomy): domain Eukaryota; kingdom Viridiplantae; phylum Streptophyta; class Magnoliopsida; order Solanales; family Solanaceae; genus Nicotiana; species Nicotiana knightiana. Next base: position 36,258 of record ML437102.1, read on the forward strand.
AATTGCACAAAGGTTGATTCCGTACTTGTGAGGAAGAGCGATTATGCACGAAAGGTGTTTATGCGCTTCTTGATATTATTATTATTATATGAATGATGTTTCCATGATTGGTGAGGAAAAATGCTCTCTCTCTCTCTCTCTCTCTATATATATATATATATATATATATATATATATATATTAACACAGCTAATGGTTTTACGTTAGGAAAATTATGAGGTTTGTGACTGTGGGAGTGGAGGCAGTTCTAAAGAATAAAGGATCAAGCAATATAATAACTATATCCAATATTTTAACACCCCTATGATAAAGAGGCAGAATCAAAGGCCCAACCATAAATTATAGAAGAAAATAAATAACTACCAATCTTATTAAACAACATTAATGAATCTTAACAAAAAGCTTATAATGTTAATACAATCAACTGAAAGACTCTTTCTATAAGAGCAACGATATATGATTAATGGCGAAATTAGCATTCTACCC